>VZTL01028212.1:17704-32727 GCA_013400535.1 Scopus umbretta | reverse complement strand
TGTATGTGTATAGTAGAAAAGAGCGGTTTAAGTACGTTTTATGCCAGGTGGAGGAGAGAAATGTGTAGCACTTTCTTTCCTTTTTTGAAAACTTGTCCTTGACTTAAATTGACACAAGAAACAAATAAATTGTGGGAAAATACAGATCAGGAAAGTGAAAGATTTCAAATCTCTAGGCTGTCTTTCTTAACCTTCTCAACTTTTGAACAAGAGAGGAAAATAAAATAAAAAAAAACCCCCACACTCACTTACTTCTCAAGGCTATTTGCATTTGAGAACTTGCCTAGATAGAAATTCTGTTACCAGATTGGCTTTCCTTTTCTGCCAGTTGACCACGACAGATTGTTTTTTTAGGGTGTTTGTTTTTGGTTCCCCTAGCCCCTCAGAAGCAGCTATTACTGTGTACATACCTCTCTGAAAAAGAACCTGTAAGTAAGAGCCTGAGAATCATTGGAAGCTGTTTTTTCTACATGTTTCCAGATTCATCCTGAGTGTCCACTGATTAGTAGTAAGCATTGTAAAATCACTGAACTGTGGCACATAAGTTATTAACAGCAGCTGACTTGTACATTTTCCTGTGAAGTAGTATGGCTTTTATACAGGCAGATATTTTTTCTAAATTATTCCTGAAGAACACTGAAAAAGAAACCGGTAGATAATTAAAAAAAAAATAATAAAATTTCTAAGCAATCTGAGTGTTTTGGTATAATGGCAGGTGCTGCTAAAGTGATTAGTGTAAGTTCAGAAAAAAATCATATAAAAAGAAAATTAAATATTAAATAGCCTCAAAAAAAAGTAAATCCTCAAAAGTTTCTATTTTTGTCGTGTGTGTTTATTTTTTTAAGAAAAGTTTAGGAAGTATTACAGGGAGGAATTAAAACTGAAAATCCATTTCTAAATAGTCTTCCACTGAATGAAAGAGATGTTGTTAGGCATAACTTCTATATTTTTGGCAAATACTTTCACTTACATAAGCAAACTTTTTAAACCTCTTTTCCAATTCAGAAGGTCTGTGAGCCTCTTTTTCAGAATTACTATTTTCAAAAATAACAGGGTTATTTTTGCTACAGTTTAATGATTATTTCTGCTCTTATCAGATATATTAATAGATGGGATTTATTTTATTTTTTATATATATTTGGAAAAATGGCACCCTTTCTTTACCAGTTGGCGGAGGTTTTTTTTAATTCTTCCAGAAGAAAAGTTTTCCAGTTTTCCCTTGTGATTTTCTTTTGCTTTCAGATGCTTTTGTTTCTGAGAGAAAACTACTCTATCCCAGCCAAAACCAGGACACTCTGTTTTAACAGATTAAAAACTTTTATGTGGGTTAGTGGAAATTTTTTTCATATGTAGTTCTGAATCAGAAAAGCAGCTCCTGTAGCACCTTTACACTTCTATAGTAAAAGGCTACTTTTAAATTTTTCTAGGAATCAGTCTGTAATTTTCCTCTTTGGATACTTTTATTATTTCAACTTTGAGAAATGTGCTGGTACTTTACCTCATGTGTAAGAAACATCTGACATAAAATGATAATGTAAAATTTTGCAATAACAACACAAACTAACAGTAACAAACATTAAGCAATCAGTGATGCTCTAATGCTTACCTGATATACTGGTGAACTTCAACTGTTGCCTGATTTTTAATGAGGAAGCATGGGCAGTGATGCTCCATGCAGTGTCAAAACCTGAAAACTTGTGGGTATAAAAGCACTAATGACGATCATCTAATGGTTCTTGTTTACTTTGACTGAAGACATTTCTGATCCTTCTTATACATAGATTCTGTACTCACGTACGTTTTCTGAGGTTTAAATATGTGTGTCCTTGTATTCTTTCATTTTGAATAGCATACCAAAACCCTTTTGTTGTTGCTGGGAGAAGATGCTAATTATTTTCTAACTAATTTTTTTTCCCTCTTCAGAGAAGAGCTTGAACCTAGTTTAAAATTTCCAAGCCCATCTTGTTCACCTTGAAGCCCAATTGATACAATAACTCTGGCTATTAGGAAAAATGATGGTCAACATGGAATAAATTTGGGGTTTTGTTACTTGTGAAATCCACTGAACTTGTTGTACTTCCCATTATACTTTCTGACAGCGATATTGTTCAAAGACAAATTTACTGACTGTAAACATCAATAAATTGATTAAATTGGACTATGCTCATTTACCACCTCAGGCCCAATGCTGCTACTTCTGTTTTGTGAATCTTATGTGTGTTCATGCTGTGCTTTACTTTCTTAACTTGAATTGATTTAAATTCACATGTGCATTAGTTAATTCAGGAGCCTCTGGTAATTTTTCCTTAAAAAATCTCTGATGACAATTTTAGATTGTGTCCCAACTTTTTGAATCATTCATCGGCACATTCTGCCTTTGATACAGCCATCCATGAGTTCTGCCATGATTCTCTTGAAACAATCTAGGTTTAACCTACTATTCTCATTTCCAGTTATTCTGAGTAGCTTGTGTGGTCATTCAGAGATAGCCATACCACAGAGTTTACTTCTGACTGTGGTGAATGTTTTGCTTTCTTCAGTTTTCAATAATCTGAGCATCTGCCATATCAAGTCCATAATATTTATTCTAACTGTCATAGATGAATGCTTCTGAGCTTCCAGTGCCTTTTAAGGCAGACAAATTCAATACCAAGATTTGTGTAGTGCTTAACAATAAAATGATGAAACCTTGCCAATTCATCAAGCCTGTGATTCTGCAATCACACTCCATGACCGTAGTTGACACATTTATCTCCAGTCAGAAACTGAACTGAAGATCCACTGAGAATATCACAGTGAAAACTGGGAAGTTGTATTAACTTGTCTATGTTCCTTGTTCAAGAAACAAACTACTTCTTTATGTTCTTGTATGTACTATTGATTTTTCAGAAAAATCCCAAACAGTCCTGCTGATAATCAGTGGGCTTGTTGGAAAGAGTATGTTTTGCCAAGTATTCACTGCAACTTTTCAATACCTCCAATCTTGTCTCCAGTTCATTTTCATAATAGAAAATACAATTTTAATCCTGGTACAGTATGGATAAGCCTTTAATCTCAAGAGATCTATTAAGCCCTTAATTGCCTTGAAAACATACTTTTGAGAACAGCAAGAATCAGCTTGACATAGTTTTGCCAGGCTGACATAAATTTTCACCTATGATCTTTGGCCAACATAAGCAGTTTCTTTTGGAGGTGCTAATGAAGTAAGTGTATAGGTAATATAAAGAGATGACTTATCCTGTTCCTCAGTTGGATTCCTGAGATAAAATATTTCTGCAACAGCTGACAATGGATGATAGGAAAGTGTCTGGTATTCTTGATATAAAAAACATTCAGCTTTTTCTCATTTTACGCCAGCACTATTTTTTCAAGACCATTAGCTGACAGAAATTTCTGAAAAAGTCCAATTCTATTACACATCAGAGTTCTGGCCAGCTTTTCAAGTACTGGAGTAGGCATTCACGTTAGCATTTATCCCAAAAGCACCCGGATACTCTGAGATCGCCCCACAGTGAAAGGAAATGGATGCATTGCAGTTGTATTGTTTGGGATTATTCCAAAATTATTTTTATATCTCTAAGCCTGTTATGAATAAGAAGCATTATGATATGTGGGATAAGGAGTTGATGAACAACACATCTGTGTTCTGAGGATGGCAGCGTCATTTTCGGAGTGCCAGTATCCTGATAAAAATGTTTATACGTGACCAAAAGTCTGCATACCTTCATATCACCTTTAGACTCAGGGAATGGGAAATCAGTAACCATGTTCGGTTTCTTGGTTGGTTGGTTTTGTTGGGTTCTCTTCCATCAACATTAATTTAAAACTAATTTATCTGTTGGACACTGGGAAATGTTCAGGGAAAGTTGTTTATATGCCTCAAAGATGAGACAGTTCAGTTAAATGTAGTCCATTCTTCTAAAATTCCCTCCACCCCTCCTCCAGTCTGGCTGTCAGCAGAGTGTTCAATGATTCATTTCTGTTCATCTTGTTTGTTTTTGCCATGATACAGTCATTAATTGAATGGTGACCAACTTAGCCACCATCAGTGTTTGAAAGGAAAACTTCTAATGTGATCAACATTAACATAAACAAATAGTCAAAGTCAACTGGCCAAATCCTGTAACAGTACCTTTATACTTATTAAAAAGCTACCAACAAGGTGAAGGGCATCTGTATTCAGTCTCAGTAACACTGCAAATTTTAATTCTTTCCATGCTGTTATTTAATTTTTCTATGTCCATTCTTTACCATGACCGTGTTGCTGCTGATCTGGTTCAACAACTCAACTACAAAGAGATGAAAATTGTGAGTGTGCCCAAGCTATGCATAAATACTATGTCAGTAGGTAAAACACTGAAGTTTTGATGTTTGTGTGGAGTGGCTACTAGCAAAAAATATTTTTTCTTTTTCCAGTCTTCTCACAATTTAATCACTCTTAGTTTGAAACATGTGACTTGATTAATTGCTAATGAGTGTGCTGTGTGTCTGCTAGCCTGTTAAACTCCTCTTAGTGTTTCATGTAATGTCCCTTAACTATGTTAACCAGCAGCCTCCAGGTAAGCCAGAAGCCTGCCTTTGCCACATAATATTCATCCCTTTAAAGAATTTGCAGTAGCTAAATTGTGAGGTTTAAAATGAGAGTTTGCATACCCTCCAGATTGGAATGGCAGGCTCTATAACTAACCTTTGAACCTCATGTCATAATGCGCACTAAACTTTCTTCAGAAATTTTGGTAAACCTAATGCACAAGTGCCTGCAGCACTGCCATTTATCTAGGAGTAACGAGATGACTTTAACTGCAGTCTCATATTTGAAAGTGGCCAAACAGTACTGACCTGTACCTGTCACCAGTCCATGTAATGTTAAAGATCCTGTGCCCAGTTCCTGAAACTACACTCATATCTGAGTCTTTAGTTACAGTATATCATATTCTTCAACTTGGAACTTAATGCTCTGTTGCTACAAACTGTAATAATATCTGTGCCAGGACTCTTGCATATTTCCTTTCTGTAAGGAATGCTAAAGCACATACAGTAATTCTGTTAAAATCACTGTGACATAAAATGCAGCCTTTTATGACTACTTTAAGGCTGTAGTTTGGTACAGTAATGAAAGAATGAAAATAGTACATAAAATTATCTCACAAAAGGCAGGAGGTGAAATTTCAAATGTTATAAAAATATACGTTAAATCATTCATATACATCATACATCTTCAATGTGATAAATAAATAATTATGATTAATGCCTAAGCAATCAGATTGTATGGTTTTATAACACTGATAGCTTTTGTTAGTTTTCATCCGTCTTTCTTATGGTAATCGCTACAAGACCAAGACAGGCCAAATTCTGGTCACTGAAAATGTTTCCTGATAAGCCATTATCTGAGCTGAAAGCAATTTTGATCACTCTTTTTTATAACAGCAAGAAAAATAAATCTTGTGGAAAGTGTACTGTGAAATTCTTTGGGAAGATTTCACTCATTAGTTTGTGTTTAAAAAGGGGTGGTTCAACTATACAAAAAGTCTGAAAAAATGGCCATCCAGAAGAAAATGTTTGAAATATTTCCAATATTTTGATTATACAATGCTTACTAAAATAACTGTATTCTCTTATATATAGCACCTAACACAATTGCAAATTGCTCTGTATCACCTTTGGAGACTGCTGACAAGCAGCTGAGGCTTTTACAGGTAATATCTAAAGTTCACAAATCTTACTCACCTTCATGGGTTTGAGTTTTTAGAAGGCACATTTTCAATTCAGTCAAAAATCTTAATTAACTGCTGTTAAATTTCTATTTACTTCAGCTTTTAACAGCTTGTGTCAATTTTAAGTGGAACTTGTGTAAAGTAGTTCTATACTGTGACTTACATAAGGCAAGGTAAAATGCAGATAAGGTCTTCGTAAGGCCTTCTTGAAAGTGAGTGCTATTGCATTTAGTAAAATAATTCAGTTATTCTAACCTGTAGAGTAAGCATTGGTAGACTTTGACTTCTACAAGCCAATGTAGTGAAAGACAGCAACAACTGAACGACTGAAAACCCACCAAAGAAATAACAACAGAGAGAAATTTCATATAGATTTTTTTAAAATTATTATTATTGTGATTTGTATTTGTTCTCATTAAAAAAAAAAAAAAAAAAAAAAAAAAAAAAAAAAAAAAAAAAGGAAGAGCCTGTTTTGGTCTCTTCTTGGCAGACAAGTTTTTAAAAATGTCTACTAATCAAAAATATACAAATAAGATACTACTAAATTTTAGTTTTATCGTTCACTGATAACATGGAAAGAAAGCAAAGATCTACAGCTAGTGTAGAAAATTAATACAATGATTTTCATCCCTTGGGTTTTCTGCAAGAGTTTCTGGAAGATGAGGCATTAAGCTGTAATTTTAGATTTAAACAACTGGTAAATTTTGCTGAGAAGTTATAGTATTGTAGTTTTACTGTTATAATGTACTTGATAATTTTTTTTGTTGATTTTCACATTATTTCCTTCCTAAATGCTTGATGCTCGATTTTCAAAATAATTCATACTTGGTTTTCCATGTAGTTTAAACTCAGTGTTATTAATAGAGTGCATGCAGGTAGCCAGTTAAATATGGAAAACATACGTGTGGTTAAATAACATTTTCGTTATGTTACTATTTGTCATAGCCTATTATATTATTGCTTAGTGTTTGTACCATACTGTTATATAAGAAGTGCTATATGTTTCCTTCCTTTTTCCTAGGATTTTTTTCTTACTATAGTCACTTAAATGTATTTTATAGGGGGATGGAGTTCATGTGCAATGCAGTTTTGTAAATATTTTTATTTTTCTGCTGCACTGAGAACAGAATACAAATTAAGTAACAGAAATAATAGAGTAATAATACAGAAGTAATAGAGAAATAAAATTAATAAAGAAACAAGAGTGTAATAAAAAAATGTAAAATTAAACACAGACCTACTGATCTCTGGTTGCATCAGACTGTCTAAAAAATGATAGGTAAAATTTAGAGGTAAAATTCTGTCCAGAAGTCACTAATCCCCTACTCCATAAGGATAGATTGTATGTGCCAAACTTTAATAGTCTTTTTTGACTGCAGGAACACTGCTAATAAAACTCACAGTGTACCAAAGGAACCATCTGAAACAACAAAAAATAGTCTTTAGCAATACATATTGCAGGCTCCTAATCAGACTTCAGGTATATTTGAAACAGAAATCCACATACTTTTCTTGTCAATTGTCGAAGCCCTCATTAAAACTAAGATCACAAGTTACGTGTGAAAGATGGATTTTCGCCATTTGAGAATGAAAAGATGATGTCGGAGTCTGCATGTAAATGACATTATTTGCATTTGCCTTTATCACAAGGACACTGAAGTAATACATGTATAAAAAAACCCCAAAACATTTATTGTTCAGTATCTTTTATTTCATTCTGGTCTAAAACAAGTATCCTTCTAATGTTCTCCACTTAACTCATTCTTCCCAAATAATTTTGTGCCATTCCCCTGTACCTATGTTTCTATCCAGGTCCTTCAGAGAAAGCCATTTCCTCTAGCAGGGAGGAGAAATGGCATCAACAGGTACCTGCTGAATTAAAGTTGAATAAGTAAATGGTTAGCCCTTAGGATCAGAGAAATTCTTATTGCCCAACAGGCTGCATTTCCTGTCCTTCCTTTGCACCATTTTCACACCTTTGAGATCTGCTTTCTCAAATGATGTACAGCACGTGATTAAGAAAGGATTGTGACTCCACTTGCATATGCAAATAAATTGAAAAGTTTAAGCATGGTTAAACCCACTGAAGCATGAGTGAAATATGTTTGGGGCTGTCTGAAAGACATTTGACTCTGTTAGCAAATTGATTATAAAATAAGTACGTTTGTTTGCCAGCAATGGAGTGAATATATTTGTAAAGTATCTGGTATAAATCACACGGCCTTCATCTTAAGAAGAAGGAGGAAAGCAAAAATGAAATAACTGATCAGACGTTCACTTATCTGTGCACAATGCAGGACTGATTGAGATTTGTTTCTAAACAAGTATCTAATAATTGCAAAAAGTATGTGTATACGTGGTATCCAAGTTCTAGTAGGCATTCAAATCAGAGTAGGGACTTTACATGGTGTACGTAAGAGGTCATTGGTGACTACCAACAACTGGCAAAATTTAAACTTTATCTCTTTGAAGTTTCAGCAATAATACTTCAAAAATATTATAAAGATCTTTGATCATGGAAATGATATTTAAAAGCTTTATCAAAACTATGTTGCAGATATTGATTATGTATGTCATAGGTTATGTCATTTGAGGTCTAGAGAAAAAGCTTTAGAAAAACTTTTGAGTCATATCAGACAAAGGGTCTGATATTAGATATATTCAGGGTAAGTAACATAGATTTGATTTTTGAGCATTTTCTTTATAAAAAACCAAAAGGGACTCAAATAATTACTGGTGTCTTTGTCCTTGTAGATTTTGTAGGAAGTTACACAGCTTTGCTTGTCAGGCTCTTAGGGAAAGCAATCTTTACTTCATCAAAGCTTGATACATGACTGACTGTATTTTTAACAATGTAACTTGCTCTCTGAAAAACACAAAAGCAGCCTGGATATCTGCGTAAATGCAAGTAGTGTTATGACAGTTTCTTTGTGTGATACAGTTTAATTAGGGAATTGACAAGGAAGTACTTTATGTTTTTTTTCTTTTCCCTCTGTGGCTTCCATTTTAATTGTTCATTGTTGAAATTCTTCCAACAGTTTTGGAAATAAAATTATCATTGTTGATAAATCTTCTACATGCAGTGATAAAATGTACACAGATGTCTGCTTAAGACTAGTTTCTTCCCTGTTGTCTGATCCTGGGGGTACCTTTCTAATACTAGACCTTGTGCCACTGATCACACCGTGAGCTCAGCAGCTCAGCCAGTTTTGAGCTGACCTCACTGTCCACTTATTTATCCCATGCCTCATCAGTTTTTCTATGAGGATGTTATGTGTTCAGAGTGTTCTGAATGTTTAAATGTAATGGATTTATGTGCATAAATCCATGCTGACTACTCCCAATCACCTTCTTGTCCTTCATATGTTTGGAAATGGGTTCCAGGTGTATTTGTCCCATCATCTTCCTAAGGATCAAGGTGAGGTTGACTGACCTGTACTTTCCTGGATCCTCCTCCTGACCCTTCTTGAAGATAAGGGTGACATTTGCTTTCTTCCAGTCCTCAGACGCCTCTCCTGATCACCTCAGTCTTTCCAAGATGATCAACAGTGGCCTCTCAGTGATGCTGGTCAGCTGCCTTCGCACTTGTGGGAGCATCCTATCAGGCTGTCTGGACTTGTGTATGTCCAGATTGTTTAAATGTTCCCTTACCTGATCCTCCCCTGCTTAAGAGTAGGTCTTCCTTGATCCATATTTTTCTGGTGTCAGGCACCTCAGGTTCCCGAGGGTGAATTTTCTCAGTAAAGACTGAGGTGAAGAAGTCACCAAGTACCTCAGACTTTTCCATATGCTTCAACAACAGGTCTCCTGTCCTATTCAGTAGTGGGCCCACATTTTCCATGGTCTTCCTTTTGCTACTCATGAACCTGTAAAAGTCCATTGTGTTGCTTTTCATGTCCTTTGCCAGATTCAACTCCAGGTGGACTTTGGCTTTCCTAACTTCATCCCTACATCCTCAGACAGTGTCTCCATTTTTCTCACAGGTCATCTGAGGAATCTCTTCTCTCTAGGACTGTATCTCATGTATTTTTCCCCAACATTGTTTTTCCAAGTATAAGATTATTTCTTTTCCATCCATTTTTCACTTAGAGATTTCCAAAGCTGATACTTTTGCATAAAAAAGATTCTTCCAAAATTTACAGACCTACAAGAATATCCTTCCCTTCAGTCCTTTCTTCCTTTTACAGTCTGCCAATATTTTGATACATTCAGGTGACTCCTATGCAATGTTGGTTAGTGTTTTCTAGTGCTGTCTTTTTCAGTCCACCGAGAATTTTCTTGCTACTTTTTGGACAATAAATTGGAAAAGCCAGAGTTTAATATGTACCACTAGGATAAAGGGAAAAAGAATAGTTACAAGGACAATTTTAATGGAATACATTCTTATGTCTACAACAATAGGTAATCAAAGTACTGACGTTACAGGCAATTTAGTATAGCATGAATCTATGAACCTGCTTTTTTTAAAGAGGTAAGGAAAACCTGCATAATTTTAGTACATATTGCTTTTCCAATGAAGCGGTACACTCTTTGTCTTAATATACTATAATTACAAAATATTGAAGGGATAATTGTTGTGGTTTAACCCTGATTGGCAGCTAAGCACCACACAGCTGCCTGCTCACCCTCTCCCCGCACCGGTGGGATGGGGGAGAGAATCAGGAAAAACCCCTAAAATCCATGGGTTGAGATAAAGGCAGTTTAATGGGATAGTAGAGGAAGAGAAAATGATAATAATAGTAATGATAAAAGAATATACAAAACAAGTGATGTACAATGCAATTGCTCACCACCCACCGACCGATGCCCAGCCAGGCCCTGAGCAGCTATCGCTGCCCCCCCAGCCAAATCCCCCAGTTTCTATACTGAGAGTGACGCCATATGGTATGGAATAGCCCTGTGGCCAGGCTGGGTCAGCTGTCCTGGCTGTGCCCCCTCCCAGCTCCTTGTGCCCCTGGCAGAGCAGGGGAAGCTGAAGAGTCCTTGATTGGTGTCAGCACTGCTTAGCAATAACTAAACCATCAGTGTGTTATCAACATTGTTCTCATGCAAAATCCAAAACACAGCACTATGCCAGCTACTAGGAAGAAAATTAACTCTGAATTAAGCTGAAACCAGGACAATAATAATGGAAGATAACAGACAGAAATTAAAATGTTGCTGCTTCAATCTAGTCAGTTATAAATAAACTTATTTATTTAACTTGATAGTCCTTCTATGTGTCACTTACTCTTTTTCAAAAGCAACTGTTAAGCATTTCCACAAAGTCATCCTGCAATTTTAATTCTTTTTTTTATGTGTTTTTAAGGGTTAACATAATTAGTCCGACCCATGACAAATTATTTCATATCCACTTAAGCACTGCAAGCTTTTTGGGCATGCTTTCACTGCTACGTGCATGCTGTTCTCTCTTCTGAGTATAGAAATCCCTAATTAGGTTACCTGCTGTTTATACTTATTGAGTTTTTGGACTGGTCCACATGATTCAATGTACTGATGTAATGATGATCCCTGAGCTAGCTTCAGGGTGCTGGCACATCTACAGGGTTCAGTATGGTGCCCCGCAGAGATACCAACTCCAGTTCTAGCATAATCATGTCTTCAGAAGGCAGAGTTCAAACTAAGTCATTCCCCTGAGTAACGCATTTCTGATTCAAGTTCTAGAGCTAGCTTGGAGAATGCTAGTTTGACGTGAAGAGCAAAAAGCAATGAGTTATGGACCAGGCTGGCAGATGGTGTTCAGTGGTGGTTTCCTTAGCAGTTTAGTTAATCCACTTTGTATTTCTGAGGAGGAGTGGAATCAGCAAAACTATCAATCTTAATATTTAACTTCAATTATGAATAACTGGGCTGCAAACTTAGTATAAACATGGAAATACTTGAAATTAAGTGAGACACAGCATTCTTCTGAGCTGGCCACAGTTTAATCAATAGCAAAGAGAAGAAAGTATAAACCCATCCAAAAAAGAGGTCCGTAGTGTCTGTGAAGGAAAAGATACAAACTAAATTTAATTGAGTATGCCACAGTAATAAAGGAAAGAATAGATTTTATTGCTACCCAACCAGAACTGATTTTTTTGTCCCATCTAGAGAAAGAAATGGGTGAAAAAATATGTCTTGTTACCCTGCAGCATTTATTATGGAAGTTAATTTTTTTCTGGAGTGTTGTAAAATAAAATACATTGCATTGTAGCTGGAAGGAGTCCATCTTTAATCATAGGAAGCAGAAGCTCTTTAGTTCAGCAGTGCAAGTACTAATATATATTATGCTTAAGCTAAGAGGCATTTTATAGTATAGTATTGTGACATTGCTTAAAAATAAGTTATTTGTTTTGTTCCCTCTCTGTTTCTCGAGTGAATACCTGGAGTTCGTGACTAGATCGCAGGGAGGAGGGGAAGAATAAGCAGGGAAACGTCGAAGAGACCAGACGGAAACAATCAAAAGCAGAATATGTTTTTGTGCAGGTTTTTTCTTAACAGAAAGTACTGACTTCTTATATAGTTTGCTATACATTCAGAAAAATATTGTGCAGGATATGAAAAATTGAATATGAATGTTTTATTAAAAATAATCTAGAGATAAAGAAAATACTGAGATGAGATACTTTCAAAACATATGAAGCAATCTCCCTTTTTAACTTGAGAAGTCTTGGTTCTGCTTTTATTTTTTTTGGAGGTTCTCCTTAATAATCTCATTTGCAGATACAACTGAACTACAATATTCATTATGTAAAATGAAACTTATTTATGTGCTTTCTAGATTTATACATGCAGACCTCACTTTTATTCCAGACTCAGCTGCATATATTTCAATATTGAATGCCTTTGACAAAAGTCAAAGGTCTGTCGAAAGAAATTGTGGGAATAAATATGCAGGAGTCATTAAATGCAGTTCCTGTTATGAATGGAGAGTATATTCACAAAGTAAACCTTGCATCTTTAGAATTGCTTTAGTACTTCCATCACTGCATCTTCCTTGTTTGTATTTCCTATATCAGTTATCTTCTGGGAACTATCCATTTGAAATCTTAAAATTAGAACCAGAAATATGTGCCTCAGGTTTTCTGCAGTTTTTCTGGAAGTTATATTAATGGTAGGATTACAGCAAGCAGTTACTTTGTGTCTCAGGCCCAAATCATATGAGAGATGATACAAATAATTTATATTATTTAAAAATTATTCTAGGTGTGTATATGAAGTGATGTTTTCCTGTAGTAGGCGTGAGGGGGTGTCAATGTGGAAAAGTGCAAACAGAGTATTAGGCGTGTCTCCCAGTTGAATGTATGGTTAAAAAGTCATGTCTAGTAGGAAATTACCACTATGTTTATACAGATCTTTGAAGCAAGAGTTTTTAAAATTGAGAATAAAACCCCATAATAGAGATACGCTATTCTTCTGAAATTCAAACATTATACTGGTTTTAAACATATGTTATGAACTGCACAAACCTTGTAGCTGCAGTCTCATATCAGGTCAAATCTAGCTGTTGTGTGAAGGACTGGGGATGAAATGAGCCACAGAAAAAGTGTGGTTGACACATGACTCAACCACAGCAGCCAGGAGAGAGAGAAAAGTGAATGTACCAGTTGTCAGCATATATCCGTAACCAAAAGTGGTGGGTGTTTAAATATGTCCTAAACTATTCCTTCTATTTGTTGATACCACTTTTCAACACTTCTTGGGTTAAGTTTCTGTTAGGAATTTTTCTTCACCCAAAGATGTCTGTCTCTCCCTCTGTGGCCTTCTCACATACATGCACAATTTTCCTCTAATGTTATGGGGAGCATACAGCTCAAGTCAGTGATATTTTTCCCACTAAAATGGAAAATGATGCCATCTACAATGTCTTGACATAGGTGCATTAACCGAAGAAAGACTGAAGTACTGAAAGGCCAAAGTTCTGGCCTGTAAGAATACATACAAACCCATTTGCATACAAAATATGTTGTGTGAATAGCAACACCGATAGTAGAAATAGATGATGCATACTTCTGTGCAGGGAGATATATCAAATACCCTACTAAAAAAAATGCTTGCATTTCAGCATGTTGAGATGACAGTGAGTGTTTGTATTATTAAATGTCTGATACTTCACATAATGTAGTTTTAATTATTGGTATCTGAGTGTTGTGGTTTAATGCAGCAGGCAGCTAAACACCGCACCGTTTGCTCACTGCTCCTCCCCAGTGGGATGGGGGAGAGAATTGGAAAAAAGAACAAAGTAAAATTCATGGGTTGAGAAAAAGACAGTTTAATAGGACAGTAGAGGAAGAGAAAATAATAATAATAATAATGATGATGATGATAAAAGAATATACAAAACAGGTGATGCCCAATGCAATTGCTCACCACCCACCAACTGATGCCCAGCCAGGCCCTGAGCAGCAATTGCTGCCCCCCAGCCAACTCTCTCCAGTTTCTATACTGAGCGTGACGCCATATGGTATGGAATAGCCCTGTGGCCAGGTTGGGTCAGCTGTCCTGGCTGTGCCCCCTCCCAGCTTCTTGTGCCCCTGGCAGAGCATGAGAAGCTGAAAAGTCCTTGACTGCTGTCAGCACTGCTTAGCAACAACTGAACCATCAGTGTGTTATCAGCATTGTTCTCATCCTAAATCCAAAACACAGCACTATGCCAGCTACTAGGAAGAAACTCAATCCCAACTGAAAGCAGGACACTAAGAACATTGAAGCCAGGGAAAAAGCAAACCAGATGCATATCTATGAGATTATACTGCAGTAAAGTCTTGAGCTCAAGGGTAAAAGTATGTGTTTAAATTATTAATATTCTCAGTTTGGATAAGACAGCTGCTATTGTAATTCATTCAGCTCGTTTCACTATGATTATGTCAAGGAAAAAGTCTTCTTGATTCTAGGCCCCACCCATAATTTTCTGTGCATGTCAGATTTGATGTAAAATTAAATTATTTTTGTCTATTCATGGAATAAAATACATTAAGTTGGTAGAATTTACTCACATGTTCAAGTGTTCTGCTGTGTTTTAGGGCATTAATTGACTAGCTGAAGTCAATTGGCCTACCAGTGATAAGAACCCAACATCATCTTTTTAACTTGAGTCTTTAATGGATACTAGGATAGCTAAAAGTCAAAAAGGTAGCTTACAGTCAGTGTGTTCCTCGGTGTTTTCTATCTTTTTGTATTTGAGTCAGATTTTTGCAAATGCATACAATAGTTCCCTTACAAACATATACAATAGTAAGGATCTCTGTTCTCTTTGATTATTTAATAAGATTGTTTGAATCTGCCCATGTGAACTGAGCTTCCAAAAAAATCATAAATTTTGTATAGTGA
>VZTL01028212.1:0-17241 GCA_013400535.1 Scopus umbretta | reverse complement strand
CCTCCCCGACCCTGACACCTTAACTCTTAGAACAGGACACCTCTCTCAGTTTCACTGATTGTGAATATGAACCTTTTCAAAAGGTTCCTTTTATAAATCTTAAACTAACATCAGTTCCATAGTATGCCATTGTTTTCCTGCTCCCATGCAGGTTCTTACAATCATTTGTCAAAAAAGCAATTTTCTTCCAACCCTGTAAGAAAGATGTCAGCTTGTTTGAATGGTAATCATTTTATTGCTTTTTGTTTTACTTTTGAAGAAGGGAAATGCTTTTCCAAATTGCTGACTTCAAAGTACAGCTTGACTTGTACAATGAATTTAACTACTATGGAAAAAAAGTGTATGTTTCATCTGAAAGATTAATTTTCACTCACAGAATTGTGGTTTAACCAGGCTTTGAGCCAAACAGTTATTTTAGGTTTATACATTTTATGTGTCCATAGTCTCCAAAGAGGTGTCATTAAAGTCAGGTAATTGTTAGTCTTTTGAAAAGAACATGAAGTTATAAATAAATGCTTTAGCATTAATTTTTGAGGAACAAGCTAGGGGACTTATTTGTGTGCATTTCATTAATGGGATTTGCACAATGAAAAATCCCTGTGCTTTACATTGTAAATAACTTTTTGTGTGTTTGCCATTTAATTTGTAGTATTGCTCTCTACTGTGAGATAGATAATGCAAAACTCTTGGAAGAAGATAACATCATTCCCTATTGCATGTACTGCATACGTTGCAAATCCAGAGTCATATTGCAATGTCACAGGTCAAGAAAACATTAAGCTAGGAGCTGTGGGGGAGCAAACAGCAAAAACCCAAATAAAAATAGTGTTCTTTGTTGGAACAGATGGTCCTTCCACAAATTTTGGCCACAATATGGAACGTCCTACATGAAGCAGCATGCCCTTGGCCTGTAGCCCTTGATTGTTTTCCCTGGTGGTTGTACCAGTCATCCAAGGTTACATACTAGAACAGCTGTTTTGCACAGATTGTAGCAAATTTGATGTCTGTCTTCCAGTTCCAGGAGAAATCCTGTAAATGGTGTTGAGAAGTTAGGCTGCTCCAGGAGTGTCATAAGCAAAAAATACTATGTGGTCCAGGACAGGTCACCATGAGTTAAATGTTGTTATTATTGGTTGACTTTTGTTGTTTCTGTCATTTAAGTAGAGGTGCTGTTCTATTAAAATTCTCTCAGGAGTTCAGATGTAGATCATTTAAGATTTAGTGTTTGTTCTTGATGTTAATCTCTATAGACTAATTTCTATTAAAAGCAAAAACTAGAAGAAGTAGAAAAGCCTCCCTCAAATAATTGTGCCAGTGCAGAATATTCAAAATCATCACCATCTTCATCTTTCTGTTCTGTTCTCATGTCTCGTTTCATTCTGAAATGAATCTGAGAAGAGTTTTGAACATGAGAAAAGTGTGACAAAACTGTAGCAACATGAGACACATGAATGTGTTTAATGAAACGTAGTATGAGACCACTCAAAATTTTTTGCTTAAGGCAGATTTGCATAAGAATCTTAAAATAAAACAGGATACAGACTGGGTAAAGTCTTACTTTACAGTTATCTTCCATTGTGGTGTTGCATGTGCACAAAAAGAGTTTTGAGCGATATGGCTGTAAGTACATGTTTTAGAACAGCCATTAAATCGAATCTATTCTAGAACATACATGTAACAAGTTTTGGGAAAAACAAGTTAGCGTAATATGTCCACTTGTACATGCAAATACATTCTAATTTGCACTTGATATTATTTTTCATACTGCATTTTACAGTTAGCTATCAACTCTCCTCACAATGTTCTCTCACTTAATTGTAGACAACAGCTTTTGAAATGTTGTGTCTGAAGTATGAACCTCAGTTTTAATAAATAGGACTTTATTCTAAATAATTCTGAAAAACCTTTATTCTGAAAATGGCTGTTCTTGCAACTGAGTTCTGTCTTGCTTTTCTCTCAGCATTCTAGGGGGTGCAGTTTTTAAAGGCTGCTGTCTGTCGTATTTATAAAGGATTTTCTCTGTCTCAAAAAATCACATTTAAGTGAGAGGAAATCGCGTGAATCATTTTATCAAATAAGAGCAGTGCGAAAACTGCTGTACGTGCTTTCTCTACAGGCAGGCTTACAGTTTGGTTGTGTATAGAAGTTGCCTACTTTAATTCATCTTACCAGATCCATATTATATTATCTTTGGGAGAGTTTGCAAGGCCATTCAATTACTGTGTCCCTTTTAGTAGTTGTTCTGCCACTAAGATTTGAAAGTAGTTTCTGCTTTATAGCTGTCTTCTATCCCAGCTGTGAAACTAGGACAAGCTCTTATAGGCTATGTGCATCTGGACAGTTCCTGTTTCTTTTCTGGTACAATGTTCTGATGAACCTGTTTTTTATTTAAGACAGACTTCAGGTAATTACTTGTCTAAATAATGTTTACTAAATAGAGAATGGCAAAACAAAATAAATAAAAATAGAAACAGAATCCTATGAGAAAACTGAACTAAATTTCCTGCAAGATTGTTTATTTGCCACTTCATTCTTTCATCACACACATATAACTGCTTTCCTACTAGAGGACTATAGGTATGAACGAGTGTTTGATGTTCTTTTCCTCCTGTTTCTGAGGTCNTTTTCTGATTTTAAAAGAATTTATGATTCTCATAGCAAAGGTATCCATTTGCAGTCTGGTATTCTGTTATTTTATGCAGTTAGTGGAGTAACTGAGCCTCAGAAACTGAGCCTCAGAAACATAAAGAGTGTGAAAAGAGGACACAACAAAACATAGACCCACATAAATAAGTCAAACACTGGCTAGTCACACCCTGGCCACACTGTGGAGGGTCAGGAATCACAGAATCATAGAATAGAAATGTTAAGGTTGGCTCATATTCAGCCAGCTGTCAACCAGCACCCCCAGGTCCTTTTAATATGCAAAAGAGAAGTTAATATGCAAAAGAACCTTATTGCCTTGTAGCTTAAACATGTTTTAAAATATTAAAATATTTGGCTGAATATTTAAGTGGGTTCAAGTTTGTATCTTAAGACCTGTTTTAGCTGTCTTGTGACTACTTAGTTTTCACAGTCAGTAGATCTTGTCTACTGCTATTTCATTGGAATGCTTCTGAAAAATCCTGAAGCCATTGAAACAAACAATAAAACCAAACAAAACCCTAGGAAGGACCCCAAACAATATTCCTTTCTCACAAGTTCATACCATTCCTGCCTAGCACACATACATACATCAATACATACATGACTAATCTATTCAGAAAGACCTCTAATGATGGTGGTCCCACAGGCTGCTGAAGAACTTGGGACTTCCAGATGATATGGGTTTAGTACTTTTTTCCAAGTGTCTAACCACATCAGAAAATAATTCTCAAATTATCAAAGAAAGAAAGGACATGCAGTATGAAATATTGCATCTGTCGTTAATTTCCGTGAATAAATGGAATGTATGCTGTAGTCTGAACCTTTAAAAAAAAAAAAAAAAAAAAGTGAAAATGATCCTTCTGAAAACTGGAAGTGGCTCGAAGGTACTATCGCCTGCTCAATCTTCTAGTCATTGCTAACACTTTGTGCCAGGAAACATTTGTGTTGCTTATGACATGTTTTGTAGAACTGGCTTGTTTTGTTGTTAGCTTCATAGTTCTGAGAGATTTTGAGCATCTTCCACATAAAGAAAATCTTCCTATTCTATGGTTGACTTGGAAGATTTTTCTGGTTCATGTCTTGCTGGTGGTTCTGTGCTAAGACAGTGTTATGAAATTTAATTAACAGGGTAGCACTTTCTTAATGTAGTTTAATCTGGATCTGTTTTGGTGACATGGTTTGTAATATTTTTTTAAAGAAAACTGAACAGGTCTGTTACCTAAGCAAAATTAGATGGGTAGGAACTGGCTTGATGGATAAATTTCTGAATTTCATGCTGATCGTTATTCTCATTTTAAAGACTTGGTATGTAAAGTAGCATGCAGAAGTCTAAATAAAATCAAAAGTGCAATAATTTGACAGGGCTCACCTTCCCCAGTGTGCAGGGTCCCCCAGCAGGGAGCACTCGTTGGCAGCAGTATCTCCCTAAACTGGCTTCAAGCTCGCTTTAAGCACACAGTGTGGGCAGTGTGCTAGGACAGGCTAGCTTGCATACTCTCGCTAATCTATACAATTGTATAAATAGATTCCACACAGGGGAAAAAACAAATATCACAAATCCTTTTTTTCTCAACTGTTGGATTACAGAGTGTAATTCATATATGTACTTCTTCAGTCATGAAACAAAATCCTAATATACAATATTTTTTACAGTGTTGTCTATTCTTTTCTGTTTGAGGCTTTCAGTGAAGAAATTGGTATTTAGAAAGATACTGATACCTGTTTTAAGAAACATGGTATTCGGAACAAAATAATTGAGTGTTCCTTAGGGAGTGGTGTTGCTAGAGAAATGCAGTGTAGCGATTTTTGATAACGGACTTAAATTCACATGCTGAAATTCAATAGCTCCTTAAATATGTCTGTGCTATAGAGGAGGTAATAATACTAGACAATGCCTGAGGAATTGTTTAGTATGTTCAGCAATTAACTTAATCTGCTAGTAGAAATAATATCTACATAATGAACTGTTCAGTTAGGAAAAAATGCTTTTTTCCTAATAACAAAATAAAAATATTTTTATTTAGTATGTTGGTCTATAATGTCTAAAAGTTATTTATGTTTTACTTCATTAAAATCAAGCATTATAAGACAGAAACAATCTTGTTTGATTAAAAATAGCAGCAATTCCATCATATACAGATTCTTAAAATGCAGTGCTTGTCTTAAGATTTAATTTGTTTTATAGCACTAAAACCACACACAGACTGAGTGACAAGACAGTTTAAAAATTCATATATGCATTAGAGAAATGTGTGAAAATGCTTTGGCTAGTGAGGATGGGCAGACTGACAAGGAAGCTATATCCAACTAAAATGGAAAAGGCTAGGAAAAAGAAATTGAGAATGGAATATAGAGGAATTGAGTCTTATTTTTTTTAGGTGGAAAAAGGAAGATGCATACTTTCTCTTGATTTTGCTAAAGAGTATTGTTATCATCTGAATACAGAGTAACTAGTAGCTGGCACAGTTTTTCTACTAGTCACTACTGGAATCAGGAGTGCTGTTGGCTGACTATAATTGCAAGCATTTTGTTAAAACAAGTGAAATACAGAAATGCAAAAGCATTCTTTAAGAAACATCCTGTTAGTAATCACACACAAACACACACACATAAAGTTGTTGTGGCTAGATTTTCTTTGTTTCTGTTTTATTCTTCCTTGAGCTCCTTTTGTGAATAAAAATAAATAAATCCAGGACTGATATTTAATCTGTTTATGGTTGTGATGGATTATTAGCAAGAGTAATAAAATTCATCTTCATGCAGGAGATCATCACTGGGCTATGAACGACTTAAGAGATAACTTAGTGCCCTAATCTGTCTGCTGAAGTTAATGCATAACGGTATGTGGGATTTCTGATAGAAGAGGAGATAAATCCCCCTTACTTCTAAAAGAATGTTTATTACTGACAGGAAGGAAGGAAAAAAGGGGTAAGTGGAAGGAAAAAAGGGAGATGCATAACAAAACCTAAACTAAGACACTGAAGAGCCTTAATAATCAGAGGATTGGTGGCTTATTTACTCTGTGTCAAATTTAAAACAATGTGCTTTGTCCCCAAAAGACACTGCAGTCTTGGGTTTAGGTGATGAAAGAGAAAATAAAGAAGGAATTGATGGGTGAGTCTGTCCTTAGCTGTTAAGATAATGTGAGCAATTACTACATGCCCTTTCCCTCTCTTTCATCTGTGGCACTGAATAATATTATCTGTAATAGTTGTGTGATTTAATGATGGTGAACAAACAAACAAAACATCATTTTTGAATCACCACATTATGTTAAATTCACAGATGTTATAAAATTAGTGTAGATTGAAATGTAGCTGATTGTTCCATTGACTATGTTTTTCTTTCTTGCTTTTAAGTTCATATATGTAGGCATTCATGGAGTTTATTTCTCCCTAGGATGATGTTTTTCAAACCTTGCCATTTACCTAAGTAATCATTCTGTTTTCATTTGCTGGTAAATGCAACTATATGAAAACAGGCAGCTAAGACTACTGACCTATAACCAGCTATACTGCCATTTTAAAAGTGTTTGTTTTCCAATTAGGCTATCCTAATCATCCTTGTATTTCTTCTTAAGTTGCTGTGCACAGCTGAAGTCAAGGACAGAATGGTCCAATGGCTGATTGTAGGCTTGATTATCCACTGTACTGGGATTTTTTTATGCCCAAGAAATTAATGAGCTCAGATCTATCTTGCATCCCTGATTGTATTTGCAAAGGTAGCCAGGGTACTTTTTAGTCTTCAATGACATCCATATATCGTGCAGAAAAGAATGAGACAGAAAAGAATTCTAAAAACATGTAACAAGTTCACTCACTCCTGCAGTCCTTAGAAGAAAATTTCTTTGGCATATGTTATCGTTTTGCAGAAATGCAAACATAAAACCCTTGGTGAACTGAAATAAATAAGCAAATTTGTTTAATTATAAATTATACATCACATTGTCCTCTCTATATCTCTTTGTCATCTAATGCAAATCAAACCACGTGTATGTCATCACAAAATCTGAATTTTAAACATTAAATTTTCTCAGCATGAAGACAATCTGACAGTCGTAGAATTTTGAACAGTACACAGATGTTCATACATAGTTATCTTCTTGTCTTTGTAATAAATGTGAACAGAGAAAATAAAGATTCAAAGTCTGTTATTTCTAGGAGGTTTCTGAGCAGCTGGTATAGAGGATTTGTAAGCCAAGCAAAATTCCTTTAAGTCCATAAACCAGTTCATTCTCAATAAATGTGAGAAAAATCTGGGCCTTCCTTCTTCTAGAGCTAGGTAACCATTTTGGAGAGCTAGTTTTAACTGGTATATTTTGAAACTTTCCCTTCTTTATCTTATTTGGAGGTTCATCTTACTCCTTCTTTGCTTGTAGACTCCTTGCTTAGATTGCAATTAGTCTACCTCAGAAGAGATCAAGCTCTTGTGTATGGAAATGGGATGGGTTTGTTGTACTTACCTGTCAGCCTGCTACAACCAATCATGCAGGTGCATGCACCTACTAGGTATGTTGTAACTTTAAAATTTACTAAATTATGTGTTGTGTGTACATCCAGACTAGTTCAGACTGTTTCCCATCAAAGGCACAATGGGGCCTAGAACTGTTTGCTTAAGTCCACCAGATAGGTAATCCCCTAGGTGTGCCAGGAGGCCTGGTGTGCCAGGAGGTTAGGTGTGCCTGTGTACAGATGCATGGGAGCACTTGGCCAAGAACCAAAGTGCAACAACTTTTCTTTAGGGCACAAGTGAAGGCAGAGATTTTAGTACCTCACTTTTATACAGCATCTTAGCGATTAGAACTCTTTCCAAGAAGATGAAGACAGTGGATTCAAATCAGTCCAAGAAATGCAAATGGCATTTTCTCCCACACAGCAGAGTTCAGAGCAGAACTTTGCCTTATCTGTCAGGATCTATGACTCCTTAGAAACATCAAGGATAACCATATATACATTGATGAGATATTTCTGCATACCTTGTGCATGTGGTAAGATTGGCAACACAATGTGGACTTTTTTCTACCGCTGTCAGAAGATCTTGATTCAGTGTTGGTAGGTCAAAGAAAAACAGTCTTTTCACTTATAAAGTAGGAAAAATTGCATACTTAATTTCTGAAATAGCAATATGCCAAATAAATGCAAAATGAGAATTTTCATTCACATATAAAAAGTAGATTTATTTACATGAGACAATATAGCTGATAAAAAGTATTCAGTATTTATTATAATTAAGATAGCCAAATAAATGTGCAGCTTTAAAATATTTGCATATTTGAACATTATTCAGGTATACATAGATAGTTACATAAGGGTTCTAGTTGGGGTTTTTTGGGGGGTTGTGGGTTTGTTTTTTTTTTTTTTTAAGATTAAAAATACCTTATATTCTGAAGGTAAAATACAGTTGCTAATCAGCTCAAAATGATTTTTGAAGTGTACCACGTGCTATGCTTCCTTTATGTATAGTTCTCTCACTGCCTTTTGGTCTGCATGTATACAGGGATATGTACCTTTAGACAAGCTTCCTGGTTTTTGCTAATACAATTAATGAGCTGAAAGCTTTTTAAAAGCTAGGTTAAATTTATATTTAGAATAGCAGCATATAGAAAATGTTTGGAATAGCAGTGTCTAAATACAGAACTGTGTAGTTCACAGAAAAGTGTCCAATTACCATATGTTTTTTAGACTGGCCCAGTTATACATGATTATCACTTCTTTTATGTCTTTTAACCTTTATATGCATGTAAAAAACAGACATTGTACTCAGCAAAAGGTAAACAAAAGACAACATATTTCTTGAAAAAGGAAGGTCCTCTTTTAATATACTTTGCTTCTTGCAAAATTACTCTGGAAATTAAACTCATATATACACATACAGAAACACACACACACACTGCAAGTTTGTTTTGTTATGTTTGTCAAGATTTAGCAAGCTTGCCTGTTTAGTCCCTTTGTCTTCAGTAAGATTTCCTATAAACTGGCTTTTCTTAAGGCCGGGGGGAGGGGTGGAAGGTTGGGGTTTTTTACAGCTTTAGGATGAGCAAATATTGACTTCCTTAGTTTTATGCTTTTTTGGGACAGCTATTGAAGAATGCATCAGCAGTCACTATCAGGAAATACAGATTGCTAACACCAAGGTGGTTTTGGTTTTGTGTAAATGAAGAGTATTAGAGCTGGCACTACTTTATCAGAATTCAGAAAATAGGATTGTCAGCTTAACCAGGATGAGTGGCCAGGAGCTGATTACCTGGAATGCATTTAATAGCATTTAAATTCTATTTTGTCAAAAGCTGTGAAACCTTGTGTTGGATTATAGGGACAGCCATATGCTGACTTGGCGGGGTTCTTCAAAATACTCCATTAAAACTGTGACCAGAATTAGAGCTATACAGAGAAAACTAAAGCTGTAGTAGTAGCTTTTGGCACCTTTTCTGTGCAGTTAACACAAAGTGGGAACCCTTGCAAAGTGGGACATCAAGGGTTCTAGCTCACTGAATTTCTAGCTTACTTAATAAATTGTCATAAATATCTGATATACCAGATGTCTTTAGGAAGAATCTATAAAAAAAAAAAAAACAATTTTGTCCTTAGCCTGTGTGACTTCTAACAGAGAAGCTCTCTTGCTGCCTGAGACATGAGACATATTCTGACATGTGAGTGTAACCGAGATTTCCATATTTCCTACAAACCTGTTCTCTACCTACTCAAGCCAGGACCAACCCTACACACCATTGTTTCTCCAATGCTGAGGCCCAGCAGAGCACCTCTTCTCATTGGCATGTCACTTGGGTCAGGACGTTGTCATCGATGCTATGCAGGAACCCCCTGGATTGCTTATGTCCTGCTGTGTTCTCCATCCAGCAGACAATGGGGTGGTTGAAGTCCCCAGGAGGACTAGGGCCTGTGAATGTGAGGCGACTCCTAGCTGCCTGTAGAGGGCACTATACACTTGTTCTTCCTGGTCAAGTGGCCTACGGTGGACCCCAACTACGATGTCACCCTTGCCTGTCTTCTCTTTAATCCTCAACCATAAGCTCTGTCCTGGTTTCAGCTGTTTACACTGGTCAAGGCCTTTTCAGCTTCCCATGCTCTGCCAGGTACACAAGAAGCTGGGAGGGAATGCAGGCAGGACAGCTGATCCCAATTAGCTTCAGGGCTATTCCATACCACCTGATGTCAAGCTCAGTATATAAGCTGGGGGAGTTGGCCAGGGAAAGGAGTGATTGCTGCTTGGGGATGGGCTGGGTGTCCTGTGGTGAGCAATTGCATTGTGTATCACTTGTTTTGTATATTCTATTATTATTATTTTCTCTTTCTCTGCTGTCCTATTAAACTGCCTTTATCTCAACCCATGGGGTTTGGGGTTTGTTTGGGTTTTTTTGTTGGTTTTTTTTTTTTCTCCCTGGTTCTCTCCCCCATTCCACCGGGGCGCGGGGAGGGTGAGCGAGCGGCTGTGTGGTGCTTGGTTGCCGATTGGGGTTAAACCACAACAGCTCTCAGTCTCCAGGCAGACCTCCATGTATTCTAGCTGTTCTCTCTTAGTATGTTAAGCATCCTTTTCCCTACCTCCGCCCCCTCCCCCTGCCTTACTGAAGAACTGAGTAAATATTGAGTATATCAAATAATGTGTCAGAAAACCTTGATATACTGAGTGAAAAGTCGTATTGAAAGGACCTGTTAAGTCTTTTGACAAGTCAGTCATGCAAGTTGATATATGTTTTAAAAGGTGCTTCTAATCCAGCATACAAAGAATGAAGCTAGAATAATTTCTGCAGCTCATAAGCATTTGGAAGCTGTTAAGGGCTTGTTGGATTTTGGGGAATGGAGATGGGGGCTATATGGATTTGACTATATAGCTGGCAAGTCACAGGATCTAAAGGAAATACCAGGTTGTATTTTATATATTTCTAAACTGAGTAATTTCTACATGAGTCCAAAGAAGAACCTTTTGGCTGAGTGGCTTTTTGATTTAATTCCTGAAGAAGAATCATGGGATAAAGTCTGAATGAGCTTTGTTATGTTAGAAGCATTGCAAACTCTTTCATTTCAGTAACTTTTCTGGTCAGATTGTTAGAAAACATGCAATTTTCAGCACCACGCCTGAACC
This sequence comes from Scopus umbretta, assembly GCA_013400535.1. Lineage (NCBI taxonomy): Eukaryota > Metazoa > Chordata > Aves > Pelecaniformes > Scopidae > Scopus > Scopus umbretta. The sequence goes on along the minus strand of VZTL01028212.1, from coordinate 6,492 downwards.
ACTTGGAGGTGTATTTTCTGGGGTTTTTTTTTGCTTGGTTTTTTTTACTTTTTATTTTTTTTATTCTGAAGTCTTTGAAGTAGCCATATATACACCTTTCTTTCATACTTTATTTTAGAAGGCTGCAGTTCCTTGTAAATTAAACCAGTGGATTTTAGTGTAAGAAGGGTTGGCAATTGCAGGTTATTTATTTCATCTGGACTAGGGAAATGAAGATTGATTTTCCTGGTGTGCATGAGGCAATGGTTAGTGCTGGAAGCTACTTATTCAATTAGAGAAGCAGTTAGTAGTGAAAATCAGTGCTATTTATGTTGGTTTCTAGAGGCACTTCTCTCTAAAGAAGGAGTGTTGGAAGCTTTCTGTGTGTCTTTATTTTCCCCATCTCCAGTAACTAGAGGTATGTAGTAGGTGAGAAGTTTTTCCATCTGTTAGGCAGAAGAGAGAGAACGCCTGTGAGTTTAAGAACAGTCTAAAGAGGAGTGGTCACATACAGAAAACATACAGAAGTCATCCTATAATGGGAAACTGGGATGAGACACACATTCTTACTAAAATCTATGGCTTCTGCAAACCCCTGCAAAAGACAACGCATTTTGGCTGAAAATGAATTCTGCCTAATTGTCTAAGAAGTCTTAAATTGGCTCTGAACCAAAACCAAAGCCTGTTAGAATAGGAGGAAAGAGAGGTGAAAGGAGAACTCAGGATCAATTACTTACAAACTGCTTTTGGTCATTGTGTTTTAAGGATGCTTAAGCTCTATTCTTTGTTTGATCAAGAAGTTCTTTTGAGCTCTTGTACAAGATACTTTTCTTCTTTGTGCCTTAGTTTACCAAGTAAAATCGGAGAGTCTTCATTTTACCTTTTAAAAATCTTTTTCTGTTTATAGCTTCCTTCACATGTATTCACTGTGCAACTGCCTGTGTAGCTTCTCTATGTAAAAGGTTTTGTGAGGAGGGGGTCGCTCACTATCAAGGGGATGCAAATAATAATAAAATAGATTTGAAAGTGTTAATGGCTTGATGTTGTAAACCTGAAATTCTCTTTTGTAAAATTTTATGCAGCTAGCATAATGAGAATAGAAAAAGTCAATGGGGCAGAGAGTAGTATAACATTAGGTATGTTCCAGAAAGTATTACCTACTTAAACATTGTTGGTATAGTAAAATTTAGATTTATGACAGTTTGATGGGAATTAGAAGGCTAATTGGATTTTTTATTATCTTTGTTAAATGAAGAGGAGTTCTGAAGTACTAAATAGGCACTATTTAAGTTGTCAGAGTCTACCCAAACTCCAGTTCTCCAATGCTAACCCTAAACTCAACCTCACCCTTGATGTCTAAAAGCAATGCATGTTTTGGAGCAAAGAATGCCTAACACTTTTACCTAGTCTTTCCCCTTTATACTCAGAAGCAGTCTGATTGCCTGTTCTGTTTCTTTTGTGATTTGGAGACTGAAAAGAAATGCCTAATCTCTGCCTAGGCTCTGTTGAAAATTTAACACAGAAATGACGTTAATTCCTTGAGAGTACATTGGATTCAATGCAAGACTCAACACTTCCATTTCAGAACTCCAAGTGATTGGGGGGCAGGGAAAAGACCTATTTCAAAATGTGTTGATAACATGAGTACTTGTTCAACCTGAAAAAAAAAAAAAATCATTTTATGTCTCCTGTTTCCTGGTTACTACTTTGAGCTCAGAGAGCCAGATGCACACAGGCATCAGGATGCTTCACAGACAGTTCAAGCATGACTATGTTACAGCCAAGAGCGAAATAGGTGGCCAAATGGAGCTAAATGAGAGGGAGTCTGCCTCTTTTTCCAGTGGTAATTGTTCATTCCCTTTTGTTTTTACTAAGTGAAAAAAGCTTACGTGGTCCTTTGAACAAGAACAGGGACAGTTGTCTTATTTTGGTGTTTGCTTGCCTGTCTGAAGTAAGAGACGTATTTTCATAGAATTATAGAATCATTTAGGTTGGAAAAGACCCTTAAGATCATCAAGTCCAACCATTAATCTAACACTAACAAGTCCACCACTAAACCATATCCCTAAGTACCACATTCATTACATGTTGCATTAAAAGGGATAGTTACTCCTTCAGACTAAAAGTTTGGGAACACAGGCAAGACCTTAAAGGGGTGCATATGGACATGGGTGGTGCTCCATTGGTGTACAACAGTTGAATTGCTTCATCTGTTGAATTAGAATCTAATTTTTTGCTAAGTTGCCTGTCAGTCTAGAGTCTCATCTATTAATCAGATGCAGACATTATTAAAGAATGGGGCAACAATATTTTAACAGTAGTCCTGAGAGAATTATCTATGCATTGTGTACTGTGATAATGAAATGAGAACTGTATCTTTAAGAAACTACTCTATTAGATGCCATTAATAAAACTATTGCTATCTACCAAACAAATACTTTTTCTCCTAGTTGGTCCTGACTAGGTCTCATTTGGAGTACCATATTGATTCAGCACAGCAATTTAAAGTGACAAATTGAAGCTTAAATAACAGACAGTTCAGAAAATGAAGAAGTCTACAAGTACAGAACTATCATATCATAAAAGAAAACAAAAGGGAGAAAGAAAATTGATAGTATAAAGGGAAATATTTACAAATTGGGCAAGATCCAGCTGTTGTCTGATAGTAGGAGCAGAGAAGGTAGGTAGTTATGGAGAGTAAGAGAAAATATTAACAGAGAAATGTATTAAAATGCTTAGTCTCTAGAATGAACCAAGCATATACTACAGGTGCTTTTGCTAGAGCAAGATGCTTTATTGCGGCAACCACAACCAAAGACTGATAAATAAGCAGAGGTGATTTTTTCTTTATTCATGTTTCATTAATGGGTTTATTATCAGTATGATTGTTCAAGTAATGCTTCAATATAAGTCTAGATATTTATTTTGTGGTATCCTATCAAATATGTATTATCCCATTCCAAATGGTTTATTGGAGTAAAAATAAGAATTTGTACGATACTTAATGTCCTGTTCATTCATTGACTATACCAGTTGTCAGTTTCACTTTAAGAATAGTTAAAATGTTCACATTTACTGCTGCATGTCATGACTGTAGGTGCCAAAGAGGTTTTCTCTGTCAGAAAGGACTGCAAATTTCTGGAAAAGTATTTTGCAGTCACTCATTTGTGCCTTAGTGATTTTTGAAATATTGGTAGATAAGCAAAGACGTTGACAGCGCCTAGTGTCAGAGATAATTTATTGGTTATTTGATACCATGCTTTTCAAGTTTCCTGAAATAGTAGTCCGTTTGGGGAGTGGCATCTGTTTTGTATGCAATAACCCACCTTCAGTTTGGCAACCTGTTAATCTATTGAAGTGCACATAGAAAAGCATGCGAGTCAGTACATTTCATGTCAAATGTGTCTTAGAATGCTCTGTTTTCATTCATGTTATCATGCAGATTAACTTGATTAGTGGACTTTTTTTTTCTTTTATGACATAATGGATAGGGTGATGAACATCATTTCACATAAGAAATACTTAATCCTCCCCTCTTGGTTGTGATTTTGCAACCTAAGGAGGAGTGATTTATGTTAGAAGACTATAGATTAGGCAAATAGAGCCTCAAGAGACACTTCTGAGGATCTTGTGTGTGCTCTTTCAGAGTGAACCTTCAGTCAGTTCTCTAGAGTATGGTGTGCAAAGTCTAAATTGCTAGAGGAGCCATGGTTTTGGGTGTTCTTTTGAAAATCCCTTGTCCCTGACAATTAGTACTATTAAAATACTGTGGCTTTTTCCGAGAGGTCAGTCTTGGGCCTTAAATACATCTTTTGTTTGAATAGCTCCAATGTACTTTATGTTTGAAATTACTATTGTCATGCTAGATTAATTGCTGACATTTTTCTAAAATTATCTGGGCACCAGGATTAGCTGTCCCCTTATTGCACTTTAGCGTATAAGATGACCTGGGAAAGTATATAAAGAAGCAAGTGCTTTAGTAATGATAAATCTAGGAAAAAAAACCAAACAACCAACCCAACCCTCAAAACCAGATAAATCCAGAAATTGCAAGTCTTTTATGTATTTCAATGTAGATATTAAATGTATTTCTGTATCTCTCAAGCATTTTTATAGATTTGCCTGGCCAGAATGTTGATCAAATCTAAATGCAATTTGTGCATAGGTATCTCTGTTGTTGCACAACAATATTCTCTCCCATAATGCTTTTCTACATGAAGTTGTTTCAAGATCAAGATATTACAGAGAGAAGATATTAAGTGAAAAAAAGGCTATGAAATTAATATAAAGTTCAAGTGAAATTATGCATAAAGTAGAAAAGATGGTTTTATTCAATATCTAAAAAACAATAGTGTAGATTCATTCATCAGGAAAAGAAATCTTCCTAGTCCAGATGAGAGTCAAAAGATTTATATTGTTACTTATAAGAACATCCAGGTTATGTGTTACAAACTTTAAGGATGGTTCTGAAATTAAGTACAATATCTATATAAATAAATGTTTGCATTTTATGTTTCTGCTCTAGATAGGAAAGCTGTAAGTGGACAAATACTAGTTTAAGTAGAAATGAAGGGTATATAAATAGAGATGATAATCACCTATAACTCTCATTTGCATGAAGTTTACCAAGAAGGAAGGGGGGAGGGCAAAATAAATTATTGATATATTGCTCTCCTTAACTGAATTTCATGTGTTCTACTTGATCTTTTCCAACCTTAAAGATTCTATGATGCTGTGATTCTATGATCTCATGGATATTCAAACATATACCAAGATGGGTATTTCGGTTATATAAATGTGTAATAAGTTTCTATTAAGTCACTGAGTTTTTCTGCTCTTAGAAGTTGTTACACCTAAAATTGCTTATATTTAGTTGACATACACAATCTAATAGTGAGTGTAAATTTATAAGTTGCATAATCTATGAAAAAAGCGGGATGTATGGTGAACTAAGATTATTCATAGGAAATCCTGTCAGAAAATCAGGTAAATTTTGAAAAGGTGAATCAGGATGAGCAAATATGTTAACAAATTTGGACAAAGAGTCTGACAGAGGACTTTGGTAAGAAGGACAAAAGTTCATGGAGTACAGAAAAGAAGAAAATTAACATTACCACATAGGAAACATCCTTTGAAGGAATGTTTGGGAGAAATACATCACTTAGCCTAAACACAGAATCATAGAATCATTAAGGTTGGAAAAAAAAACTGCTGAGATCATCTAGTCCAACTGTCAACCAAACACCAACACGCCTACAAAACCATGTCCTGAATTGCCACACCTACACGTTTTTTGAACACCTCCAGGGATGGTGACTCCACCACCTCCCTGGGCAGCCTGTTCCAATGCCTCACCACTCTTTCAGTAAAGAAATTTTTCCTAATATCCAATCTAAACCTCCCCTGGCACAACGTGAGGCCGTTTCCTCTTGTCCTATCACTTGTTACTTGGGAGAAGAGACCAACACCCTCCTCACCACACCCTCCTTTCAGGGAGTTGTAGATAGTGATAAGGTCTCCCCTCAGCCTCCTCTTCTCCAAACTAAACAGTCCCAGTTCCCTCAGCCGCTCCTTATAAGGCTTGTTCTCCAGGCCCTTCACCACCTTCGTTGCCCTCTTCTGCGACATCAGTTGTAGTTTTTATGGCCACTAGATTAAATTTCTGGGGACTTTGAAACCTAATGTTCCAGGCAAGAATCTGGTACTTTCTTTGGATTTGCATGAGACCAGTTCCTCCTCCAGTGCCCGTGGAACTGTCAAGAAAATCACTGAAGCAGAAGGGACTTTTTATTTTTTTTTAAGGTGTGGGGAGCAGGAAGGGGGTGTCTGTCTTCTTATGCCTGCAGCACAAAATTGTTTTCAGAAACTTTGCTGGAGGGATGTGTATATGAGTGTATATATCTTTTTAATTGTTAAATAAGGTAACAGACTTTAAACAAGTGCAAACAGCAAGGTATACTCTTCTTGAGTATTCTTTTTTTTTCTGCTTGACTATTCTTGAATTTTATGCTTGTTTTTTCTATTATAAGGTTGAAGATGGAGCAGTAGTAGACAAAAATCTGATAGACTTCTGTGAAAAATTCTGCTTTTTGTGGCTAGTGCGCCTCTATGATTAAGTACTTTATGAAGAACTGTTATTGAAGCAATACCCATGACATCTTTCGTAATGTATAACCTAGAGAAAAGAGTAATAGTGTGTTTGGGTGAACTAATGATGTACCAAACTATTAATACCTGTACAATTGCTTTGAGAAGGGTAATTCTACAGCGTTTTTAAAATTAGATCATTACAATTTGAAAATAAAACTAGGCATCTTGAAATTTTGTACAAGATGAACTCAAGTTATGAATGTGAGACCATGAATTTGGGATCCCAGCCTACAAAGAAGTCCTTAACTTGAGATGCATTTCTCCTTTGTATTATTAATGCTTATGTTTTTGTTAGTCTACCTTTGAGATTGTTAAAGAGTTTGATGTTAAATGGAAAGATTATTTTAGAAATTAATTCAATTT
>VZTL01028209.1:0-21121 GCA_013400535.1 Scopus umbretta | reverse complement strand
CTCCTTCAAAGGCCAGTCTTAACTTCTGCTGCAGACACAATGTCTTCATGTTTACAGTGCACACACTACAGTGCCTGGCAGCCTGGCTAGCCTAGGTAAGTGGGTTGCAAATGTTTGTATTTTCCCGTTAGAACTCAGTTTATTTTGTTACTTCATTTTCTGACTTCTGTGGTCCGTTTTATCCGTTTATGAAACTGGCAGCTCTATGAAGCCTCTATTTTTGACTGCTTCCGCCAGCAGCTCCCACACTAGAATAAGCGATAATGACTGGGAGGTGCAAATGCAATGCCTTCAGCAGTTCCAATGTTTGCTTTCATGCTTGCTTGCTTCTTTGATTTCTTTTCCACTTTACTATAAGCAACAGCATATGATACTTTTGTAAGCATCTAGGCAAACTGATGTGTTTTTCTGTTCTGGTTTGGGAATCTCAGTAGATTCTTTCTATTCCCTTGTCTGCCCTCAGTTGTTGTGTCTTTCTCTTCTGTTTCTGGTCATACATAGCACTTGCTGTATCTCTGTTGTTATTAACAAGTTAATTATCAGTACACTTCTGTAAGAACTTGAATGTTGTTTCCATATTCAAAGAGCAGGAAATAATGCAAAAGGTTACAAGATTTGACCAAAATACCAGCGTGGAGACCTCAAAGGTCAGATACGTGTTGCTAGCAAAACATACATCATGTTGATTTTCAAGTTAGTCAGATGGTCTTGTGGTGGCGAGAAGGACTGCCCATAAGAAGGGAGATTCAGCTTGTGGTATGGATGTCATGGATGGAAGATGGCATCAGTACAATCTTGATATATGTGAAATGAGCAGCGCTGATCCCAATTGGTTTTCGGATGGCTTGGGCATGGATTCCATAACTCCAAATATATTTGGTAGGTAACTGAAGGCTGGCAGGCCTGTGAATGACCAGTGGTTTTAGGGGGTGTCACCCCCACTATATATTCATTTGTCTTGTTTGTGCTAAAAGGGCTACCAATTCCGTCTGTTTGTAGATGCTATTTGAAGACTTCACTTTTTAGAAACGAGGAAATGGCAGAGACCCTGTAATTGATGGAAGTCCATGCTTCAAGCCCCAGAGGACAGATTGAGGAGCTTGAAAATAAAGTGTCTCATTGAGAGCATCCTAAATTTGCCCTTTTGTATTTCCTGTTTTATTATGTACTTGCAAGAGAGAAGATGGCCCATATGTAGGTTTAATCTGTTTTATTCAGCAAACGGTGTGTGAGGAAATTTTTGACTTCTTAAAATCCTTGCCTGTGCTTTTAGGATCTTCTGGAGGTTTGTTTATTCACAGCAGCATCAAGTCTGAGTGAAATACAGACGTAAGATGGAAAATTCACAGTATCTTACCATGCAGCTTTTTCATGGTTCACTTTCCTCCTTTGCCTTTTACTTGAGGGCAGAACTAGGGTAGAGAAATAATTTTTGTTCGCTTCTGAAAGGTTACAGTAATAAAGAAACTCTTGTTAACATCAGAGTATATGGCAGGCAGGAGTTTTCACAGTCTGGCATTGTTTATTTTACCAGCAATTTGGAACCTTCTGCACTCTTAAAATATTGGCAAGAAAATATTTAACTGTTAACTATTCTGTGGCATGCGTGTGTTTGAAGCCCTGGGGAGAAGGAGTGCTTGGGGAAATCGGGTTTTTCTCAGCTTATGATTGAAACCAGAAGGTGCAGAATATTGGTAGAAGGTGAAAGCAATGTGACTTCAAATTAGAATTTTACCCAAACGTTGAACTGATGGGAGAATGTCAGACAGGTCACATATGAACGGAATATGTGCTAGGAAATAGTGGGAATTCTGATGAAGCAAACACAAATAAGTCTGCGAGGCACTACAAAAACGAGTTTGAAAGTGAGATAGTAGGAGTGAGTATTTGCCTTTGTCCTGGCCTCAATCACTGGATAAGGGTTGTAGCAGTACTAGGTGTTAGCGTCAAGGATTAGGCTTGTTAATTGCTTAGTAATTGTATGGACTCTTGCGCTTTTTCACTCTGTTTTGAAATGAAATAAACTCTTTGTGGAGTTTTTTTAGGAGAGGAGATGTGGCTTACTTTTTTGGAGAGGAGATGGGTGACTTCCTGTTCCTATCCAATGGAAACCTGCTCTGGTCCCAAATTCTTGAAGGAAGAATGTTTTTATTAATTATTTTTTTCCCTAGGGGAGGATGATCTGTTCGATATGAGCAGGATCATTCTTGCTTTTATTTCTACATAAATGTAGCCTCTTGCCATGAGGTTACTAAAAGCTATGGTAAAGGTAGCAATTTTTTTTCAATTGCGCTAGCATATTTCAGGTGAAATTCCTATCAAGTCAGCAAAGTGACCTGATGACTGGTATCCAGGATCATCTAATGAGCGGTGCCTGTCTTGCTGCAAGTCAGGGCAGGAGGAGACAAACAGAGGAGATACCAGTCGGTATCTGCAAAGGTCAGCAAAAAATGAACAAAGCTGAACATACTCTGAAGTCATTCTTCTGATGTCAGATGAAGCTCCAGTGTACTATTTGTAGCAATGACCAGAGATATTTGGGAAAAAGTATAGGAAACAGAATTGTGTATCAGTATTTCTTCTGGTATAGTCTCTCAGCATTCACGAATGAGTAATATGAGAGTTGCATGGGGACCATCATATTTAGTATCTACTAACAGAAATCCTCTATGAATGTGCAGTCCTTTCTTTACCCCTTGTGTATTTTATTGCTCTTTAATGTCCTGTGGCAATGACTTCTGCCACTTAACTGTGTTGCATGAGAAAATACATTTTATTTTATTTTTAAAGTATTATTTAATCAGCTTCTTTTCTACATCTTTTTTTATGAGGAACAGTGAACAGTGATTCCTTGTTTACCTGCTTGATACCACTCATGATTTTACCTCTCCATCATCTTCCTCCTCCTTTCTTCCTGAATATAACTAGTGTTTCCTCATATGTCTAATCACCTTGGTCTTTTCTGTGTGTTTCCTATTTCTTTTAGATCTCTTCTGAGATGAAAAGGTAATAAATATGTGCAGGATTTTATATGTGGGCACACTGTGGATTTATGGCAGAATAGGGTTCCTTTTTTGTTCTATATTCTGTTCATAATGATTCCTAAAATTTATTTGTCTTTTTCTTCACTATTGAATTGTTGAACTAAACTTTTTTTGAGATTTCTGCACAAAATCTCTTTTAAGATCAATTTCTGGAGTTGTAGCTGCTAAATGTGTGCACATTGACATATAAATTCCATTTTTATGGTTTTTTTTTAACACCTACTACTAGTACCTTTATCAGCACTGACTATTACTGGTCATAATTATCTGTGACTGTTATTTTCATTTATTATTCTGTTTTCTACTAGTTTGTACTTACCTGGTTGTGCTAAAATACTTTGCAAATGGATGCCACCTTTCATGGCTCTGCAGCCCTACTAAACATTATCTAATATGTTTCATTTAGTTTAGTACTTTATGATCCCAGGGATTTTGTTGCTCTTGACTTCTATTAAGTTATGTTAAGTCTTTTTATATGGGCAGATGATATCACATGGAATATGATGGACTCTCAGAATCCCGAGTGCCGTGGGAAGGTGATGGAGCAATGTGTATTCACCATCTCATCCAGTGAAAAAACTGGGCCACCGGATGAAACTAGCAGAAGCCAGTTTCACAAGAAACGAACAGGAGGTGGTTCTCATCATGGGTAGTAGACCGGAGTACTTCTTGCTGAAGCATGTTGTGGATGCAGAAAGTTTACTGGACAAGTTGCTTGACATAGAGACCTTTTGAAGGTTACTATATAAACAAATACCAAGTGTAGAGAATTGTCCTGAGCTGAAATTGGTTGGGAGAGTACTCGGAGGAAGCATGTGTCAGCTTGTAGTCTTTTTACTTTTCTCAGCGTATCTGGCTGCTGTTGAAGGCCAGACACCATGTTAGGTGGACCCTTGGTCTGATCCAGTACAACGTTTCTTGCGTGTGACTCTTTCTGACGGTTACTGAGATTATCTCAGCAAAGAGATTGAGTTTTACAGGATCTCTGTAAGTGCTCGTGGTGAACATCTTCCTTAATAACTAACTTACCCTTGCTCCTGTCTTCTCCACGTGCCTCTCAACCTTGGTTATGTAACATCCTTCCAGTTTATCAGACTGAATTCTTGTTTCTGCTGTGTTCATGATCAGCTTTAGGCTTTTAGCAAGTAGTTTTTTAAGAGGCACTACAGGAAAAACCCTCTACCGCTCTGGCCCGCACGGAGAAGCAGCACGACTAGGCAGAGCACGCAGCGGTTTGACCTCTTTTCCCTGATCTTGCTCTTGAGAAGTTGTCGGTGAGCTCTGCCAGCATCGTGCTGCAGAGGAAAAGGAATTCTGAATAAGCCCCCGTATATTTAACACAGATTGCACTGCGATCTACTCCGCATCTTCAACTGTTACCATGGCAGAGTTTCCAAATTAATAAACTGCAAGATAGAAACATACCTCATTTTTTGATACTGGACAGCTGCGGGTGGCCCTCTGTTTTTTGCTGAAATATGCAGATAATGTCGTATAACTTGTTTTTCTATCTCTGCCTGAAATAAACAAGCCGTAAGGAGTGTTACTGATGGTTATGCAATTGTTATGAAGGTAGCAGAGCATGGAAAAGTCTTTTTCCATTAACATGTTGTTTTTATGGATTGACGATTTCGGCAGGAACAGATTCTGATACAATCTAACATTTAGCTTTTTTCTGGATTAATACAATATTGAAGTGGGTTGTCACTGAACGTTGAGGCTGTAAAGACTATTCTCTGAGGTTAATTATCTGTGAGGTGCCTTACAAAATTACTTACTTTTAATTAGAAAATCAGAGAATTTATCAGAAAAATGAGTATTTTAAAGTATATGGGGACTCACAGCTGTAGCTAATTACAAGCCAGTAAGCTTGTTTGCAGACGAAGTAACAGAGTAGTTAATAAAAGACTCAAAAAATGAAGATTGGAAAAGTAATTTCTGCTGTATCTTTGTCATTTCACAACTATGCGAGATTGCCTGAAGCAACTGGCCTTTTTGTCCCCTTGCTACAGAGATATTTTTAATCTGTTTCATTAATTTAATCTTTTTGATCCTAGCTACAGCCTTGGTCATTTTCAAAATTACTGTCCTACAAGTAATAGTTATGTTATTGGAGGAAATAAAAGGGCTATATGCAGGTTTTCCCATTTAATGTCATGTGTGTTTATTAAATGGGCAGCAAACACTTAAAAAGCCCATATATAAATATATGCGGTTATATATTATTTATAACTAATGTAAACTATAAATTATAAGTCATTCTTTCCAAATGCAACTTGAGAGAAGGTGTGTAGAAAAACCTGAACGTTTGAGGAGTGACATTTTTTTATCGTGAAAGATTTGTCCTGTATCTCCTTCGGGAACTTCTGAATGAATTGAATTGAACGGTCCAGTAATCAAAAGTGTCAATAGGAGTCGATGGATGTTTATAGCCGTGTGGCTACCAGAAGTCCCCAGAGTAGACTCAGTCATAACCCCCAAAGTGTACTCGTACCTGCGTAATTTGTTTTGCACAAGAGACGGATTAGTTTTTACTATATCAGCTTAAAACACTACTTTGCTGTTACAACTTCGGCCACTCCAGGAGTGTGCTGATGATGTAGTGTATCAGTGCACCTAGTGTAAGCATTACCTTAAAGAGCCTAATTTTAGTTTTGAAAGATGACTCTGCTGACACATCTACTGTGTACAGGTACAGGAGCAAAGACATTGTACAGACGAGGCTTTTTATTCTAGCAGGAATGGTATAATGAGAATGAGGGGGTGGAAACTTAAGCCAGAAAATTCAAATATGAAATGAGATGCACATGTTCAACTGTGAGGGTGATACGCTTTAGCCAAACACAACTTACTGAGCTTAGTACAGAGGGAACTCGGTGAAATGTAATGGTCTGTGATATGCAGAGGGTCAGGTTCTATGATCTAATCATTTCTTCTGGCTGAAATCTCTTCGTAAAAAAATCTAGTTTGACCATAACTTATGGCCTAAAGAGAGGAATTGCTGCATGAAATTCAATGACTAGCGCGTGTATGAGGTGCAGTTAGAAGTGTCCCTTCTGGCTTTATAGTCTATGGATGGATTCATGCGTTCAGGTAGCTTAAGGGTGCAACTCAGGCTGGCAAAAGCCGTAACAGAAAGAAACTCCCGTTAAAGCGCTTTCAAACAGCGTAGCCCGTGAACGTCACAGCTGTGTCTACGCTAGCGTTTAGCGCGGTCTGACAGGAACACGTTTGTTGAGTGAAACAGTTGATGATCCAGCGTCCCGGCTCCCCGGGGATGGTTTTTACTGTGCACTGGTTCGGGGCTGATCCCACGGGCTGGATGCCTCTTAGCAGGGGGGGCGCAGTAGAGCCCGTTTTCCAGTCTGCGCACGCTGAGGCTGCTCTGCAGTGTAAACCCAAGCATGGTAGGTGGGGATGAGGAGGAGATTCAGTACGAAAGAAGGCTCTCGATCCAACAAAAGACATTAATATGGACTAATCCTATAGCAGCTTTCACTTTAAAAACTGTGCCCACTCGTATTTTCATATATGTCTAGCATATACAGTAAAGCAGTGTGCTCTTACTTTCCTAGAAATTTTATTGGAATACAAAACCTTAACCAGGACTTGATACTGTAAATTGTCCAATATAGCAGTAAGGCGCACCAGTTAGCTGTTGACTGATGCGTATTGAACTCGCTGAGACTGAAGATGAGGTTTCTTACTGCAATATAATAATGAAAATGCAGCAGTCCTATTCTGCAATCGTCTTGCAGGCAGAATGCAAGATGTTGGAGTCTTTCAGTGAAAAGTTGTGATGTGTAGTAAGAAGATACATTAGCTGTACGTTTCCTTTTTTTTAAAGGTCTTGTAAATGTGAGAGATGTACCAAAAATGTATTCCTTGTTTTGAACTAAGATAGTTCTTTGTGTCAATTTGGGTGATGGTATATAAATTTATTCTGGTGACAGCTCTGCAATAGGTTATTCCAAAGAAGGCAAAGGGGCTAAGTCCCTAGAAGAGCTCCAGATGTTACTGATTTTTTTTTTTTCTTTTTATTAGCAATTACTCACTTGGAATTGTGTAGCGGTTTTTCTTCTTTAATAAAAAACTGTAGAAGAGTCAGCAGAATCATGATCAACCGGATCATGAAACTTGCCAGTGGTAAGAACATGTACAAGCTTAAAAAGAGGAAGCGTTTCCAACAAACGCTGACTTGGATTTACTCATTTTTCTTTATAAAGAAGGATTTTTTTTCCCTACAGAGTTTGTACTTAACCAATGCCGGTTGTATTCTTCAGAAACTGCAGTATTCCTTTAAATGTATTGTTATTGCCAAAGATACTGCTCCATCCCCAAAGTCATATTTTATATTTTAAACTGTTTGTCTTTTAAGATGTATTTATTGCCATGTTTGTTTAACTTGGTTATCTCCTTCATCAATCTATTTCTTGCTAACTTAAAGCTGCTGCTCTTTGTTTTCAATATAGGAAAACTGCTTCCCTAGGGATGTATAGTCCAGGACTTGTCTCTGTAATGGGACTATTTGTTTTCTTTGCCCCTTGCAGTTGCCTGCTGTAACATTTGTAGTATGTGTTAAGTAATCCTTGAGGTAACATTTTTATTATGTCATAAAAAGTGCGTGGCAAATATATAATAACTCATGGAATTTGTTTGTTTAAAATGGAAGGATAATTTATTGAGTGTGTTACATGAGACCTGCTCCCCCTTATTAGAGCTGTAGAAGTGCAGCTTATTTAGAAGTATGTTCTATTGAGAAAAACCACGATCTCTGACATGCATAGAAAGTTTGAGCATGGTTGGGTAGAAATGACATCATAGTTTATGTACTCAATAAAAATTTAATTAAGTCATTACAGAAGTTGCAGTCATCATTTAACCCTCTGATTTCTTATGTTTAGTTCTTTTTTTAAACATTCAGTAATAACCAGTCTCCAAATCTTGGTAGCCTATAAAATATCTGCATGAATTTTAATAGTTTATATTAATGGAAAAATATGAGTAACTGACATAAAAGGAATTTTCCTTGTGTTTGCACTATATGCATTTCTATAAAAATCCACAGATGAAAAAAGATAGTAGTTTAATGGAAGAATACTTGAACTGGAGATTGGCTAGTGTGGCAAAAACTATTTTATATTTTGGTACAAAGGCTGTTGCATAATTACCAAGGTGAGTACTCTTAAGATACTAAGAAAGTATTTAGGACATGTGGTTCACACTGTCGTAAATATTAAGATGTTAGATGTGTGAGTGTTTTTCACAGCTTTTCCTTAGCCTCCTGATAAGCTGTACATCAAAGACAGCCGTGCTTATTCCGCAGTAGAACTGAGGCCCTACCCTGTGTTCCTGTTCGCAGTTTCTTTTTTGTAAAACAAGTCTCCAAGATGCAGTCTCACACATAAGTGTTCTGCTAGTACGCAGGTACGAAGAGAATTATCCGTGTCATTTATACTTATGTTGTATGCAAGATTGTGGAAAAGAAATGCTTAGTATCTCTTAGATCCCTCATGAGAGTCAATACAAAGAAGCAGCTTTACCAATCGAAGTGTAGCTTAGCCCTCAGGAGAGGAAGTGTTTGTTAAATCATTTTGTTGAAAGAAGTAAAAAGTACAGGCAAAAGGAACAGGCAGGTTGTACGAGGGAGATGCACACGAGGTATTTCAGCCATCACTCTAGACCTAGCAGTAGATCTCTTTGGTTCCCTCTTAAGCTCACATGGGGTCAGTTCTGTAAGCCAAGGGGTGGCTTAGGCCAAACCAGCAAATACTTAAGCAACTGTTAAACGTAGTTAAAAGTCAGCATGGAACTTGTACTGCAAGTGTGACTCAGTCCAGGGGGAAGTAGCTGGATCATCACAGACTCTGAAAGAGATTTAGTCACAGTCAAAAACTAGTAAGTCTGAGCTTCTAGTGAGGTGCTGTAGAAGCAGAATTGCCGTGATTCCTGAATGAGAAAGTCAGTGTTGACAAGTAAGTTAGGAGTAGTGGTAGGATTGGTGCCTCTATCTTTAGCATTACGGTACTTTTACTGTAACAGCATGTGCAGCTCTGGAGTCCATGCTTTAGAAAAAAAGTTGAAAAACCTCTGAGCTTCTGAGATTCCAAATGAATCGAGGTCTGGAACACCTGCTTAACAGTTACAATACAGAGGAGTCTTCACTATCTTAGCCTGTGCTGCCACTGAAAGGACAGCCTTGCCTTCACTCTTTCCCCAGCTGCATTTTTCCTCCACTCCTGTAGCTGTATGTTGGCACTGTTGGCCGAGGATCTTTCTGCCATTCATATATAATGAGTAATACTGGCTTTCATTTGTGTACAGAGTTAACAGAGCTGTATTGCATGTTGTTCTAAAATGTTTGACTGCACTAATATTGTTACTTACAGCCGAATCCTAACCTGTGTGGGCCAAAGCACTGTTTCTTCTTTGCCTACTCAGAGTGAAACGGATAACACTTTCTCATCGCCTCCTCTTTAGAGCCTATACAGGTGGTTTTCTCGTTTATTTTTCAGATTAATTCCGTTGTTCTAAAGGAAGATTTGAGAAGTATGGTAGAAAATTTCTATGCAGCTCTATTTGGATATGACGAGGTAAGAAGGATGTTTCCAGAGAATGTGCAAAAAGACCGTCTAACTCACAAACGCAGAATACTCCAGATGGGTAAACATTTGCCGTACATATCTTTGGAGAAACGTTATGTTATGGAAGCAGACTTCTTAATTATTGTGATCATCTTAAGCGTTGAGTTAAAGCGCTTTTAAGAAAAAAGAAAGCACACAGCATATTAATTTAAACCATGGGACATGGAAAGAGGGATGTTCCTTGTGCTGCTTCACCATCGCTACTTGACCATCAAGAAATCATTTCCTCCCTCTGAATCGCGTTGTACTCAGCTACACTTTGAAAGCAAGGAGAGTATTTATAGGGAGTCTGTGGGAGAGGGTATTTATAGGAAGTATCTGATAATATGGGGAGGCAAAAGCACCACTGTGCGCAAGTGTCTGCAGGACTTCCAAGAAGAACATACAACTACATCATCTCTTTTTTTTTTNTTTTTTTTTTTTTTTCTATAGTAGGTATTGCTTTTCAGATGCTCTTATTCACATGGTGATACTATTTTTTGTACAGTGATTTGCATTAGTAAATGCAAATACATTTACAAGTAAATCTTGTAAATGTAAACTTCAGAGAGTTGTGGACAGTGTTATGCATGCAAGTCTTTAATCTAGTTTTAAGTATAGCCAGGATGTGTCTGCCTGTGTCCATCTGTCTCATTTTTCTTCTTTCCTCTTTTTTGTTGACGCTCTTTTTGGAAACAAAATGTGTAGTTAAGTTAAATACTAACATTGATATTTTTATTTTTAACTGAATATTTTAAAGTCCTCTCTTGCCTTTGGCGAATGTATCCACAGAAGACAGGAATTATGAGACTATAGTGATAATACGACATAATCTAAAAAGACAATAAGTGGGAGAGAATTTAGATAAAAAGCACTCATGGATGTGATTCTTGTGTAAGCCAAATTTAATATTAGATTTAACTGGAAAAATCTGGATAGTTCTTGAGGAGGAGGAGTTCTCTCTCTCATTTAGAATGAAAAACAGAAAAGCAAAGCAAAATAGCAAAGTCCTGACTACATTTCCACAACATTGTATTAAATATCCTGTAATTTTTCTTTTCCAAGTGTCATGGGCTTCACACAGTTCTGTGGGGTGGTGCTGCCTTCTCCATAAGGCCAAAGTTTTTATGGTAAAGATTTTGTAACACAGAAATGCAATTATCGACTCCTACATTAGGAATACCCTGACCCAGTTTTTTCCCAAATTAACTTGCCAGAGTATTTGTTACAGGCTGCTCTGTAAATTAATTTAAGGCCGGGGTTGTTTTTCCATTCTGGGAAAGAGTGATGTTGATGCCTTTTCATATGTACAGCCCATAGCAGCTGTGGGCTTTGAGACTGCTCGTATTGTCAGTTGCCAAGTAGAGCAATGTGGTCGTCTTTGTGTTCAGACCCTCTTCACATGCAGTTTTTAATCGCACTCTGTAATTACTTTAGGGAATCTTGTCTGATGATCATGTTCTGGCAGCAGCTCTTTGGAGAAACCTTTTTAACAGGAACTGTGAGGACCCTCGGCATCTGGAGTTACTCGTAGAATATGTGCGCAAACAGGTATGCTACAGTTCATTGAGTGACTTCTCTTCATTCTCTTGTTTAGAATATTAACTATTTATTTTTATTGCTTGCATACCTTGTAGCTCAGTTCTCGTAAATATAACTGATTTTTATATTCAGGGATTATTTTTAAGGACAGAAAGGTAAAAACATAAAAAAACTAGCTGATACTTATTGCAGTTTGATGAAAAATGGCTGCAGAGAAATTCATGGAATATTGAAAGCAATCCTGCTCATCTCTTTCTGGAGGGGCTTGACAAAATGTGTCAGAAATGGGCTGCAACTTGATGTAGAACTGTAATTGATGTTGCGGAGTTGGGATCCTCTTCATAATAAAGTAGCGCATAGAGCTTGAAAGTCTCCTGATGATCTTTGTGGGAAAGAAGTAAAAGGCTTTGTTTTCCAGAATTATTTCTGTTTCTTTCAGTTATTACCTGGAGGAAACAATATTAAGTAGTGTTTGTCCTCTCAACCCTTAGGAGGTTTGTGAACCAGGTTTCTAGGAAATGTTAGTAGGATATAGTCCAAGTGGGTACCAAAGACAGAAGAGGGGTGAGAGAGGTTCTGGAGGAAGAGTGTAGGCTGTTGGACAGCAGTTGAAGACCAGAACCTCCACGGCAGCGTTCTCTGTAATGTGTCCAATACTATATTCAGGACCAGGTAGAGTTGTGGAGTGACAGTATTTCAGTGTGTGTTTGAGAAGATGGTATGAGAAGTAAAGGGCTGAACTTTGTAAGGAACTGAGGACACTTGGAATGCTGGAGGGCTTCTCAGGAAGGACAGACTTAATTTAATTCTTAGGGTTGCTGATGCTTAACATCAAAGAGGCTGTAGGAAAGTTTAAAACTGAAGATTGGCAGGGAGCAAACACATTTAAAAAGTATGTAATCTGGGACAATTTGCTGCCCAGTGGGGGAATCTGTTGCACTTACGTATATTCAAGCAAAGGATAGGACAGAAGCTATTAGCAGTTGCATAGGAGACACTGATCACAGATAAATGTGGCACGCTGGGGAAGAATCAGCATAGCTTCTGTGAAGACGGGTCATTCCTGTAGACAACTCTAAAGTGGTGCACTTGAGAAAAACAGTCCCAGCCTTACATGTACATTGATGAGCTCTAAACTGTTTGTTACCACACAGGAATGAGTCCTTGAGATTATAATTGTATTATCAAAATGTCAACTCAGCATTCTGTATTGTTTAAAAGAAGTAAAACAAATGCTCAGAACTACTAAGGAAGGAATAGAGATTAAAATAGTGTTGTCATGCCACTTTTTAAATCCATGGTACCCTTGTGATCTTGAATTATGTCTGTGGTTTGGGTTCTGACCATCAAGAAAGATAAAAATCAAAACTACAGAAGGCTCAGAGAAGAGCCATAAGGATGACATCAGTGATTAGCAATGAGTAGGATCCCCTGACTGAAAAACAGCTGAGAAAGAATACAAGTCAGCTCTGGGAAATCTTGAAGGCGTATGGAGGGTGAG
This sequence comes from Scopus umbretta, assembly GCA_013400535.1. Taxonomy (NCBI): domain Eukaryota; kingdom Metazoa; phylum Chordata; class Aves; order Pelecaniformes; family Scopidae; genus Scopus; species Scopus umbretta. The sequence goes on along the minus strand of VZTL01028209.1, from coordinate 8,411 downwards.
CAAGGAAAGAATGTGGGGACATAACATTGCCACAAGTTGTTTGGGATGCTACAATTACACATGGGTTCCAAAGCCACTGGCAAGGTTTATGGAAGAGAATTCTGTCTAGGGCTATTAAATCCAGAACAACCACTTCAGGCTTAAAATCCCCAGACTAACATTTTGAGAGGGAGGGAAGGAAAATAAACGAGGAAAATAACATTGTATGTATGTGTTTTACTTATCTCCTCCTGGGGAATCTGCTGGTGGTGACTGTCAGAAACAGGGTATTGCGCTTAGGTGGCTCTTCGGTCTGACCCTCTGTGGCCATCGGTGTATTCCTTCCTCTGTTGAGAAACTCCTTGTCAAATTGTCTTTTGTTTCCAGTAAGCATTCTCTTCGAGGTCTTTCCTACAATTTCTTGCTGATCCTGTCTTTAACAGTGGCTATTAGTGGATGCCAGAGAAGAATAGAGTAACAGGGCAAGCATGTGTACTATTTCCCTGGTCAACTCTCCTAGCAATCTGTGTTCACAGGCTTCCTGAGACAGAGCTGGTGTTTTTGTCTTTTACTGACCCTTGATGGACTTTTTTTTTCCCCCTTCCTCGCCGTGTTTACAGTGTGGGCAGCAAGTTGCTATGTTGTGTGACAAGAGGTTTTTTATTTTGCTTACATTGCACCTTAAAATTTAATTTGATCACAAGTATTTCTTGTATTGCGAGAATGAGTTGTTCATTCCATGTTCATCTCCTCCAGCTTATGTGCTTTTATATTATAAATATCAGGTGTTCCTTGCTGGTCAGGCTTTTTTTCTATAGTGAAAAGCCTTGGTCTATGTGAAACCATTTTTATGAGAGCATTCCGTGTAGTTGAGGTGCTAGCAGTGTGTCATCTGAATTAGCTGCTGGGAAGATAAAATGACTCATGTTAGCTTTGTGTGGCTTTGTCCTGTTGCCAGACTTTCAGAGGAAGCATTAGCTAAGGTGTTGGTGGAAGACCTTATGCAGTTAACTCCGGTGGATCTGCAGATACTTATCTCCTAGCCTTTCTGCGGCGCTTAAGCAGTCGTGAATTATCTTTTTACGTCTACCTCACACAAATGGCAAAGTATGCTAAAATCTCCCTGTTCTGCTTGCTTTCTGGAAAGCAGCGCGTTTGCGTAGCTCTTGAGGAGCGTGACTGGGTGGTGGGACACCTTGCACTAACGTCCTGTCCTTGCAGGTGCAGCACCTGGACGCGCTGAGCGGGGAGGACCTGCTGCTGACGGGCGAGGTGAGCTGGCGGCCGCTCGTGGAGAGCAACGCCCACAGCATCCTCAAGCCCCTTTCCCCTGTTTACAATGACGAAGGACTCTGAGAGCGCCGGCGCCTGACAAGTCTATCAGTTTGTCAGATCAGCTTGGGAAGCATACCTGAAATCGAACTGGGCTGAGGCTGTGGGGTCAGGCAGGAAAATCTGCTGTTGGAAAGAAAATATTTAATTAGGTATCCCATCTGTGGTGACTCAGTAGCAAATTGGACAGCCGTACTCCTCTGAATATTTGCCCGCAAATAAATGCTAGTTGGTTTGAGAACCTCTGTCCTTTTTATGGCACTGAGCGGTCCTTGCTCACAAATTGAAAGACCTGCCTTCTGTCTCTAGGAAACCAGATATTTTTCCACGAGTTAGAGTTATCTCAAGAAGACATTTCTGTTCTTAGCCTCGTTTGGAGAGCTGCTACATATAGACACAATGGTGGTGTTCTGCTCACTGAATGGTTGTGAATGCAAATCTGAGCTTTGCATATTAGATGTTAATGTATTGTAAAAGCCTGACCTCAAGATGGAATGGTCCATTTTTGCTTTAGTGGAATTAAGAATTGCTTTAACGGATTCAGAAGGGTTTTCTGTGAAAATCCTTTTTAGGAACATTCTGCTCTGTTGCACAAGGATAGGATGCGAAGAATAATGCAGTCCCCAGTAATCCTCTATGACTCTAGCCGTCTTAATGAGAATAAAGTCCAAAATGTGGCTGGGCTATCACTAAAAGCTGCCTCGGAGTATGTGGTATTTCAGGCTGCCTTGCTGATCTTTCCATATTCTTTTTAGAGTTGTGGTCTAAGGATTTCTTAATGAAAAGAACATCCCTGTTTCTGTCCGTGGCTCTTACGGGACAGGACTATGCTATCCTCCATCCCCCAAAGCAGTGGTCCAGGGCTCTTTAACAAGACTTGTCAACCCCAGTGAAAACTTTATATGGCTGTGCAGGCAAATTATGCCAGCGTAGTAATTACTGGAGCAAGAGCTCCATTGATTAAATCAGTAGAGGCTAAGGTGTACTGCGTAGGTGGATGGTTCATCAGGCTATTTCCAGGTCAGTGACAAAACCAGTTTTCATTTCTCTCCTGTCTAAAGTCCTAGTCGGTAATAAATGTCAGTCTGGGTAAAACTGATGTGTATGTGTTTTCTGTGCCATGTGCGCTTTTGATAAGAATAAGCCCTATAATATCAGGACTTATTCCTAATAAAGCTATTAAACAGAAGTCAAAGGTGATAATCCTTAATTTGTGAAATTAATCCTTAATTTGTTAATCCTTGATCTAGTGAAAGTGTGACTGTGCCTGGCTGTGACTGTTCTTCCTTCTGAAGTTGCTTTCTTCATATGGTGTGTTTTGGGGAATATTTGACATCTCTTCTCTGTGTAAAGAGCAGTGGGATGCAGAATATAGGCTCCCAAACACTGGCTTGCATTTTTTTTTTTTTTTAATCTTCTCTTAGGGAGCCTTCTGTGTATAAAAAAGGCATTTTGTTATTTTTTTTCCAAGGCGAACTTCCTCAGTTTAACTTGTTATAAAATGAGTCATGTAAAGAAACCCTCAATGTGTGAGGTGTATCCCTTCTCTGTGAAAACATTACAGACCAAACAACTTGCTTGCAGTTTATTTAAGATGCTTTTGTTGAAAGCTGAGCTAAGCAGAGAAACCTCTTATGTGTGAAGTATTATACAGTGTGTGTGAGATAATAACACCTTGTAATTCATTACAGCTGGGTTGTATTTACATAAAAGAAGGCTGAGCTGTGTAGGAATTTGCTGATTAATTTATTTTTAATGAGAGTGAAGTATACCAAGTACCAAAATAAACTTTACTTTGTGTATCTTACTGCTCCTGAAATAGGTGGAAAAATTAATGGTAGATATTTTGGCTCAAAGCTACATACATTAATTCATATACAAAACAGTCATTTAAACTTTAACCCCTTTCCTGCCATGTAATTTAAACCTGGACTCATGTTATCCATGCCATGGGAACACAGGACTGGGAGTCCATCACCATCCAGGCTGGTGCTGCGCACAGGTTGGAGATCGTGTAGCGTCTGTGGTGCTGATGATGCGAAGCTGGCAAGCCAGGAGAATTCATGCGACGCTAGTCTGGAGATGACAATGCCTTGTGTACTCTGAATATGGGACAGCCATGTGGCCAAAATTCAACCCTTTCCTTTGTTTATGGGTAGGAGGCTCTAGAAGTCGTGGTGCCAGATTGTGGTCATTGGCATCTGCTTTTGCACTTTTTATTAATATGAGAATAAAGACCTATAATCATGGCGCTCTGCTTGTTCCATAAAATGCCTTCAACCACCCCGCTGTTACAGAGCTGAGCCAGCAGTCAGGGTGTGTTTTGGACAGAAGCGTGTGGGGCCTGCTAAGAGACTAAGGCAGAAACTGTCTATGAATTAAAAGGGTAAGAGAGCAAAAATACACTGGAGGCTGCAGAGGACAAGAGAAGACTTTGCTTCCCAGCCATTAGTTACCTGGAGACAGATTTGGATGTAGAATATGACCTCTCTTACTCTTGAGAGGTGCATGCTGGCAGGCTAGAAACATGCCATTGCTAATGTCTTCTGTGCAAGACATCTTTACGATGAGAATTTAGAGTCCTTGAGAGAGAATACATTTCCAGTAGCAAAATCTGCACCTTGCAAGCATTACAGCAGCACTGATTAGCAGTTAAAAGTGATTCCTATGCACAGTACTGCTTCAAGTGCAGCAGAACTCGGGTGTTTTTAACCAAACATTGTAAAGCCCATCTTTTCCCATTTTTGAGGTTTTGCAGAGGGAATGGTTGAAGGTATTTTGTTTATGTTGCTGGGTTTTCTGAAAGTGGCCTCAGAGCATCGGCCTGGAGACACTTACTGTATTGTAAGTGAATATATGCGCGCGCATTTCTTCTGGAGGAGCCACGTTGAGGAGTTTATCATCCAACCTGATCTCCTGTCTCATATATGGAATTTGGACATTGCTTATTATTTGAAAGGACTTCTTCCCCCAACTTTCCTAGGTGTCTTAAAATCAAGAGACATGAGCCTCTAGGAAGCACTCATTATTTCAGCTAGATCTTGGTTTTCTTGTTTCTATGAGCGGAAAAGAAGGGCCAATGGTCAATGTCTTCCTTCTCTGCCTTTTTGCCCACGGGGTCAAACTTGGGAAGTCTCTTGCTTCAGACTGATATTCTGAGACAGTTTAGGGTACGGGGGAGCAGTCATCTGATACCCTTCGATGCCTGCTCTGTATCTGAGTTGGTTGAACGTTTTTCTGTGTCATCTTGGCTTCTGTGTTCACACCACCTTTTGGTATTTAACAGCTTTCTCCTGCTTCTTTAAACAGCTGAAGTGCTAAGAGCACAGGCATCCTTGATGATCTCCACATTTCCTGTACTGTCCAGGTGCCTAAGCCCTGTTAAAGTCCAGTTACCACTTCCCAAATTTCTGACTCCTATCCTCACCTTCCACAAAGTGAAGTTTTTAGTCATGCTTCTGCCATACCAAGCCCTCGGGTCAGAATTGCTGCTCCTGACATAGCAGTTGGACTTAACCACTGACCTGTCTCACTTACCCTGCCTTTGGCTTGGCAAATAAGGTAAGCAGAAACTGAAGACTGAGTAAGAGCAAATTTTTCCACCAGAGCCTTAAGTTAGATGAATGTAGAGTAGATGAAGAGCAGCAAAGCCGTGGGAGGGTAGGCATCAGCTGGGAGGGGATGATGACTGGTTCTGCAAGCATGGTCCCTGTGATGTATGCCACTGCGTGATGCCACTTTGAGGAGCAGTGGGAGCCATACCATACCCCGTGACCCACTGTCATATTTTTCCACGCTCTCCTACTTCCAAAACCCTGCAGAGGAGGTCTTCCTTCAGAAATCTGAATCAACATAGACCTGATGCAGTCTACTTGTAGAATTTCTGTGGGACCAGTTTAATCCTGAGCACGTAGCAAATGTCTGCAGCCCTGAGATGTGCTGAAGCATTTGGAGAAGTTTGCTGATCCCCTTTACAGGTATGCTGAACAATTCATTGCCCAGCTTGAGCTCCAAAACTGGACTGTGTGTGCTTTCTTCCAGGAAGATTGAAAATACCAGTGTTGGGAGTTGTAAATGTTAACGTTAATACCTAGAAACTACTGGTCTTTCTAACGCTTCTGCTAACAGAGTTGTGCCATGAATGCAGCTGTCATCTGTTGTGATGTCCTCCAGCTTCTCAGGCCCTAGCACAGATGTTTGGTTGCGGTCTTAGCCTAGTATATGGGGTTTTTTTGGACAATGCTGGTGGCAGCTCATTTCTTAGTAGACACCCCCCTACTGCCCTCCCCATCTGCTTCTTCACATTTGCCCTGCTTTGATCTCTGTTGTCTTTGTAATGAATTCTAATCAAGACTTCTTTTGCTCTTTTCTTTGCAAGAGACTGTGATAAACCTGTGCCCCATTCTTTCTGCTGAGCAGTGCTGCATCAGGCTTGACAGGGCCTTTGGTGTCCTAAGGCTAGATTAACACCTCTTCCAGCAGTCTGGGTGATGGTACTTCCACCACTGCAGCATGCCTTAGGGAGCAGTATCTCCATCTTTTGGGCATTTTGTGTCTGCACAGCCTGGCCCTCAGTGCTGTCTGTCGTTTCCTGAAGGTCTGAGAAGTCAAGGAGAGGGCAGAAGCTTACACAGGAGAAAGCTACACTGGGAAAGTTGGCAAGGACATAGGAAAGACCCTGAGGCTCAACATGAGTGAGTGGTAGGCTCTGCTGCTTAGGCAATTGTGCTGTGCTTGCTCCACCTCTCTTGTCCACATGCAAAAGGAGTATCACCAACTGGTGCTGTGGGCTGCCTAGTCTCCTGCGCTATGATGGAGCAGTTGCATATTAATAGTCTCATGATCCTTCCCAGACTCCTCTAGTAAGTTTTTTTTATCACTGCCCCTTCTTCGGGTGTTTAGGGCTGTCCTGTGCATCCTACATGCATTCTTCCTGAAGTTGCTGAACATGTTGAGGGAGTACTTGCTTTGCTTACAGTCATTCAACCTGCTTAACAGCTTCCTCTGCTCATTTGTGGGACAGAAGAGACGTTTGGGCCTCATCCTTCTACTGGGAATGCAGAGCAGGAGCTCACACCAGCATGATTCCACCTTCTTCTGTTATATTTTGGTAGCTGCTCCAGGTGTGATGTGCTGGGAGCAGCTAGGGAGTTTAGGTCAAGTGGCAATAGATCTGCTTGAGGGACCTGGGGCAGACCAGTGTATACAGTTTCCTGCACACAAATGCAGGATCCAGAAATATCTGCTGTCCTGTTCTTATTGTCTTGTGCAGGTATGCTTATGTAGGAGGACCCTGCAACATGTTGCTGAGGCTGGATCCTGCTGGTGTTGGCGTGCCACTGCAGCTCTCCCAGGAGGTAAGAGCTCCTTCGTGCTTATTTGGGAAGCAAGGAGTCTTGCACATGCGAAGCCTTCATTAACGATTACGTCACTGACTAAAAGAGTGAGCTGGGCTCGTTCATTCTTCATCCCACCTACCAGCCTGCTGGGCTGCTCCACATCCTGTCAAAGCCGGGTATCTTAGGAGGATTTGCTCATTGTCCCACATCCTTCCCTTCATAGCCTCTTCCTGCTGGTAACTAGACCCATGGATGTTACAGTGCCCAGTTCTATTTCTCTGTATTTCCTTTGGAAGGAGAGAAGGAAGAGGTGTCTGAAAGTGGTTTTTTGCATGTTCAGTACCGGGCAGCAGCCTAGGGAAGAGGCACACTGTGGTCCTTCTCATGACAGCTGTGAATCGGCACCCTGAGCAGCTCAGGGCTGGACCTTGAAGGGCCACCAGAGTGACTCCGTGGCCACGCATTGGCTTCCCTTCATGGCACGTGGGTGGTAGGGACCTCAAAGCGGCAACTGGAAAGAACCTATATGCTGGGCACAGTGCTGAGCAGGGAGCCAGCAGAGGAGGTAGGGTTGTCCACCTTCCCTGCCATTGCTAGCGGTTAGATCATTTGGCCTGCAGCTGGCAACTGGAGTCCGGTGCCCTCCTTCAGCTGAGGGGGTACAAAGCTGTCTCTCCCCTGGTTTGGAAGAGTCTTAACATACAAATGGAAAAAATGAAACAAGGAATTTGTGTGCTGCCACTGGGTTTGCAAGAATGATTCTGTAATGCCATGGTCAGGAACCTTGGACAAAAAACTGGGAGACTTGACTTTGAACTGACAGACAGAGCACTGCAGTGCTGACACAGATCTCGGTGCAGTAACTAAAATGCAGACTTTTCTTACCTAGTTGCGTGTGCTGTTTACATCTGGCCAGTGAATTCTGCACAATGGAACATGGCTATGCAGATGCCTTCCAGAAATGCCCGTAGATAAGTGTGTTTGAGCACCATGATGTTTTGTGGTGGAAGATACGGATTTCAGTCTGAAATGAAGAGGACGGGGAAAAAGCTAATCTGGCTTCTCATGTTCCCAGGTAAGTGGTCTCCAAGAATTGTGCTGTCCAAGAACTGTACTATCGTGAAACAAAACGGCAGGCTCCCTTCCATTTGTGCTTGAAGAGGAAGCAGCAGGTACGTTTTGTGGAAAGCCCAGGCAAGGTGTTTGTGTTTGGTGAGCTCTAAGAACATCTGTGGTGGGACACAAGAATGAAGTATTGCCTAATGCTTGGATCCTGACTGGGCTCAGCTATCAGCCAGAGCATAGCTACCTAGGGACTTTGACTTGGAAGTCGGACTTGGTGTGTGTGTGTTTACCCAGAGGGAATTTTCCCCTTGTCTTTCTCTGTTGATTGCAGAAGGTGTGTAGACAACACTTCCAGATAAGATCCTTGCTTTTAGCTGGCAAAAATTGGCTGATGGGATTCCCGCATCCTGTGTTGGCCAGTCAGTCTGTGGAGCGCCAATTATAGACATCTCTTTGCCAGACAGCAGGGACAGGATACCTCTCATCTAATCTTAGATGTCTGCGTGGTAAACCTCTGTCACTGACTTTGACAGCCTGAGCTCTCCTCCTGCTCAGCGGAGAGAGAGAAGCACTTTTGTGGCACATTTCATCTGACCTGTTTGAGGTGTCTGCTGCAGGGTGAGGTAACTGACTCCCTAGAAGTCTCTGCTTCTCCCCACCAACGTTGAAGCAGCCCAGCCTGAGGAGCTTGGCTGG
>VZTL01028206.1:0-19684 GCA_013400535.1 Scopus umbretta | reverse complement strand
GTGGGTGGCGGCACCCGGGGAGCGGCGGCCCCGCGGGGGGCAGCACGCCGCTGGGCTGCTTCGGCGCTGCTGGGCTCTCCGCGGCCCGCCGGTCCCGCGCAAAATTAGAGCTAAACAAACACTTTTGGTTTTTTTTTTTTCTTTTTTCCCCCTCTCTTTTCTTGTTTTTTCTTCTTTTTTTCCCTTTTTCCTTTTTTTATTTTCCTCCTTTTTTTTTCCTCTCCCCCCCACGACGATTACGGCTTAAAATACAACTGGGCTTTTCTAATGAATCGAGGGTGGTGCGTTTTATTTTTTCCTGTTTACACTTCGAGATTTCATCTGCACACTTGCATTTCTCGCTTCAAATAAACCGCTTTGAAAACCGTCTTCCTTTAATTAATTTAATGTATTTTCTCGATGCAGCGGGCAGCGTTAGGTGCCTGTCAGATTGTCATTTTCCATTAGGATTGTTTAGAAAGCGAATAAGAAAACAAACGGACTCCTCTTCTGAACAGGTTCGTTCCCCTTCCTCCTGCCCGCGCACAGCTCCCAAGACACTTCGGAAAGAGCAGAAAATGCTGGGTTTAACCGAAGTCAAATCGAGGAGAATCTGTATTACAACATCAAAGCGCAGGGAGACGGTACAAAATTGGTGGAGTTACACCACCATCTGTCGTTAAGCTTCGGGACTACAAAAGTTCAGACCTGCACTAAATCTTAACGAGCGCTGGCGAGTGGCTTTTTTCCTCTTTTGCCTGGAAGTCTCGCCCGCGTGGCAGAGTGGGTTTCCCCGCGTGGTTTGAGCCTCCCGAGCGGCGGGCGGCAGATTGCCCGTGCCCTTCCCAAACGCCTCTGCCCTCCGCCGCTTGCCACGTTGCGCCCCGCGAGGCCAAAGGGTTTCTTCTGGCACCAAGATGGCCCCAAGAAGCCGCTCTTCAAAACGCACTGGCACCCACGCTTCAGCGTACTTCTTCGCCTCAAGAGTTTGCGTTCATAAAACGCAAACGCACACCAAGACGTTTAGATTTTTAAAAAAGCCCGCAACCAAAACACACACACACACACACACACACAGAGAGTCCCCCACAAAAAAAAAAAACCTGCAGAGCGCTCCTCTCTCCAGCTGTAGGATTCAATTTATTCCATTTTCTATACCCATCCTTCTGCAATGCTGCATCCTGAAAACGAAATATGTAACTATATAACACACCTTGGAATAGCATCTGGGAAAAACACACACAGTCCTAATACTACCTCTGACGACTCTTAAAATTTCAAGGGCTGTAAACAAATCCTTGGTGGAGTCATACAACGATTTTTTTATAACCCGAGGTAAACCTAGTACCTGCTTTTGTGAGATGTCCACAGTGAGAGCTCCCACCAGATGTCGGCTCTTTCTAAATTCTTCTGTTAAAGGGCTTGCAAATGCTTGTTTGCCATAGTTACCAAAGAATCAAGAAGGGAGACGTGGTTCCTTTGGGATTTTCTGGGTACTGCTGTTCCCTGCGTTTCAGAGGCTGACTGCTACTCCTCGGAGTGAGGAACGTGCAAGCAGGGATCCTCACAGAACCCCACCATGAAAACCATCGATTTTATTTTATCACAGTTCCTATTTTAAGGCAGGTGTGGTTTAGTAAGTATTGATCCGAATGGGTTGCTGTATGGAGTGCTGATCATTAAAAGTCAGCTTTCAGGTTGCTTCTGTTCCACTGTGGAAGTTCACGGCTTTTTTGCCTGTTGTTAGCCTGACTTCTTATAAGCATTCACAGTCCTTATACCGTAATTACCACTAGGCATTTCCCAGTACTACCAGGAGGTGAAGGTGGCAGTTCAACACGCTCGTACAAATCCTGTTTCCCAATCTGATTCCTCGTCCCAGAGAAACTCTATTTCCTATATCCTATCAGTAGCTGTTCATACTCAGAAGGAAAGTTCCACTTTTAGCTTGTTGACATGTCAAAAGAAACTCGTTTCCTCTGAAGCTATATGTCCACTTTCCAGGCCGTCTCATAAAACACGGAATTTTCCTCCAGGCGATAAACACCTTCAGCATTCCTTTGTCTACTGTGTTATTTTCATGTTATTCTGGGGAAAAAAAAAAAAAATAATTTTTCTACCTTCTCTGTAGTCAACTAAGCTTTCATAACCAACTAAGCTCTTTGAATCAACATTAAAAGCTAAGGTTTCTGAATTGGTGAGAAAGGCTTTTAACATTCACCTGATTGAAATAAATCCTGTGACACTTCCTCAGCTTTGAAGAATAGCTAGGCCATTACAACTAATTACCAATTTAGGAACGTTTAGTAAAAAACTTGTGTCCAAAAATTTGCTGATCATTTCAGAGTTTACACAGCCTACATTTTTATATATGTTTGAGTGACATTTCATTTTTTGAGCTATTCAATAGAAATTATAGCAGCAACCAAACTAAAAAAAAAAAATCAAATAATTAAGAGTTGCTGGAGAAAAGAAAAAGAAAGCCCTGTGCTCAAAGTTGTCTTGTTAGAGTGGGGACGAATGCAGCCCTGAAGAGTACTGACCAAAAAAAAGGGGATTACACTGTGTCAGTCTAATTTCTTTGATATAGGAAAAAAAAAAGCTGTGCAAATCTTTGACTCGATTTGTGTATTGGAAAAATATGGCAGAATTTTTGGCATTATATTTGGCATCTATATATAAAGATGACCTATACATCTTTCTGGATTCTTTTCCTATTTCGTGGCCAGGTTTGGAGAAATATGCCATTGCTGACATTTCGGGTCCTGGTCCCCAACCTTCAGTTGCATATATGAAAGTCTTGTTTAGCCAAAGGTGGGGAAAGTTTTAAGACTGCTGAACCTTTTGGTGAGTTTCCGAAGTATAACCCGGGGAGCAGTACCACAAACATACATAAACAAGTAGCTGCGCGAGTCCCATGAACAGCTCATAACTTCTGGAAAGTTTGGCATCTGACCTGTAAGGTGGTGCTAAAGTTTAGACACCTGAATCTAAGACCACAATCTTCCAAATCCTTGTTCAGCTCCCGAGGAGTTAAAATTGGTAAGTTGCCAGTAACATTTCTTAGGTTCCTGAGACTATCACTTCTGAAAACACTCAAAACAACAACTGTCACGGTCAGGCTGAAAAGCTTGGCCAGCTTCCTAAGTCTGATCAACCTCCTAAACTAGGTATCCTCCACGCAGCTGAGCATTAAATTGTAATTGCGGAAAATGCCCAGCTGGTCCTTAGAGCAGGGACTGACCCAAGCCCTCCCCTTTCCTCCATACGCATCCCGCCTGCTGGGCTGCGTACCCACGCTTCTCCCGCTACTCCAGCCAGTCTTGGACCCCTGTGACACTGTGGCCCCATGCCAGACCAACTGAAACCAAGAGCTTAGGTCATGGTCCTGGGAGGTGGTTGATGGCTTAGGCCCAAGGAGGGTCTAGAAGCCAATTAGAATAGCCTAATAATTTAGTTATTGTATATATATATATATATATAAAGACATTGCAGCAACAACTCCCCTTTGCTGTAATCTTTCAAACCATCAGCGAGAACACCTGCTGCTCTTATGGAACAGACCATATAAGCACCATCTCCGAAAGAGGGTTCGGGGCTCTGAATGACCAAATAACCCCTTCTTGGGCTGCCACAGTTAAGGCAACGTTGTCTCTTCAGCCTTTCCTGCAATTGCCTAGAGGGACTGAGAGCACTGACTGCTGTGAATTTCACTCTGAGGTTCCCAGCTTCCTTGCCCTGACGTGCAGGTAGCCCAGATACCCATCTCAAGGTTATGGATGATATGGGATTGCATGTAGGAACCGGGTAAGTCAAAAAGCAGGCTCAGCAGTGAAAATTTAGTCCTGACTATAAACCGACGAGTCTTCACAGGTTCCACCAAGGTCTCAATTCCAAGCTTGCCTTTTCTATCTTGTGCTCATTTATTTGCATTTTTCCCCTTCTTGATTTCCTTAGAGCAAAACTGAAGACAGGGACTTGCAGAGATTTTTCATTAAGGCTGACAGAAATCTTCCCAACAGGCAAATTTTTCTCTTTTATTTGTTCTGTTGCTTCCACTCTCCTCTTCCAGCTGTAGTACTTTCTCACCCCTCAGTAGAAGGCTGTGTAGAAGCATCTCTGCTGCAAGCTGTACTCCAGTGGGAAGCATCACCTCCAGATGAACTGCTCCAGCCTCGTTCAGAACAAACAGGGTGTGTTGGGTCGGTAGAGCAGTAGTAAATGAGTGGGCTTCTTGTGATACAGCTGCACCAAGCTTCTGATAGACTTGTCCCATGAAGCCTTCACAGGGCATGCATGAGTTGCCCAGGGGTTATGGTTTGCTCTCCCAGAGCAGAAGTTCATCTGCTGGAACCCAAATTCTGTGGAGGGAACAAACAAGGTTCTGCTTCACAGAAGAAACCAGAATCGACTCTGTTGTCTCCCAGCCCCAAACGTAGTTTTCAACACTCATGTTAAACTGTGACTTTGTAATACTAAAAGAGCACATAGTTATTTTCTAGGAAAAAATGCTTACATTTAGGGAGATATATTAAAATGCTTACATTTAGGGAGATATATTTAGTAACCAAACAACAGTTACAGCTAAATCCGGACAATGCTTTCCTTTGGTAACACAGACACAAGGACCACATTAAAGATGCGAACTTACGTTCAGTTTTGTAAGGTTTACACATCTGCAACAGCATCCTGGGCATTCTGGAAATTTTGTCGGTATTTAGGGTTAGGGGACAGAGCTGTCTTTTTAGAAACCATTTCTATGTCATACACACAAATTAGCATGTATTAAGTAGTCATCTTTCCACCCACAAGCACTTCATGGGTTTGCAAGTAAATTGAAAGCAGACCGTGGATGTTAACAATATGGTTAGATACAGGAGTTTTGCGCTAGTCAAACACTAAATAAACAAGCTCCCTTTTGAGGTTTATTTAAGATGACTGCCGGGACACAACCTCAGAATATGTATTTTTAAGGCAATAGAGGTGCTGCCTTGTAGATGTGAATTACAGAGTTCTGTGATACAGGAGCAGCGAAATCACTTGTTTTCCAAAATTGAACAAATCTATAACCAAATAAATGACAAAATACTACTTGCTTCCTCAGCATGCCACCTGCCACTTTCCTTCAACAGCAAAACTTGCCTTTCCTATTGCTACAGCTACACAGCCAATACAGCTAGAAGGAGGATCAGAGAAATTTGAGATCACGCACCACCAGCACGAGTGGATATCATAGCGCTGCACTTTAGTCTGTCAGTTATTTTACTCATTGTGTAAGACGCAAAGCAGTAGGCAAGGATAAGTGACTCAGAAAAACAGTATTTTTTAGAACAAATGGTTTGTAAAGCAAAGAAGTATTGTCTGGAGCCTTGGACATTTGTACGAAGGCAAGCAGTTTAACAATTTCACGCCTAATCATTGAAAAACAATATTTTTAAAGAAATTATTTTTATTTATACAGTCTAATTTTTTGGTGTTAGACATCATTTCTTTTCACAGTAGCAAACTGCAACTACACCCAAACCCTTTTAGTAATTCACAGTTCCGGGGTGCAACTGAAGGCTGGAACTGTGCTAGCTCCTGTGCTCCGTATTCCCAAGGATGAGACTCCAGCTGAAGCTTAATCTAATATTTGGAAAGTGTGTTCCAGAGTCAGCTGCTTGAAACACATGCACCTTCCTACCTCAGTCCAACCATTCAGCAATTTTGTGTGCATTTGCTGGAGTGCTTTGTTCCTCAAACTTGGCAGCGAGCATCTTAGCCGTAAGAGAGATGTTGACATTTTCTCATCAAGGGAACGATTCTTCCATCGATGAGTGTCCTTTACGTGTCAGACTTTCAAAAGAAGTCACCGCTTTAGGAGGACACACAAGTGACCAGTGCATGCTAAAGAAGTCAGCACCTTTTAAAGAAATCAGATTATCAAAGGGCACAGCTGAGTCTTCAAAATCTGGTCTTTTAAAGTACTTAAATGGATGCTGACTTCTTAAAAAGCTCTTCCAGTTAGGGGTGCTACACCCATAAAACTCCGGCATTCTTTATCGAAAGTCTAACACTGCAGCATCATGCTGCACTATGCGGATGCACAGAATACCTTTACTCTGGACCTACTCCAAATCCATGCAGAAGAAGGGGAAAGCAGTAAGTGCCCATTTGAAGAATTACCTGTACTGCCTATATGTCTGCATACTTCTTACAGTAATTTATTGAATTTAATATCACAGGTGAACTGGTGCTACTTGTTGTAATAAAGGTTTAAGAGGGATTATTCTAGGAGAGATCTGCTAGTTTGTTCATGGATTTTAATGGGGGCTGGTCTGGGCCTAATATAAGCATTACCTGAAAGCTTACCTGATGCAAGCATTATTTAAAATCTACAGAAAGATTGCTGTTTTCACTGTGACCATGACCAGCTAACTACAAAGTGGATGGAGACAACAACAACAAAAAAAAAATGAAGGTCCTTACTAAATATGGACAGTAAGTATAGCAAGGCACCACTTGTATTTTTTATACTGATATGATTTTCAATTTGTTTTATAGTAGTCTCTGTTTGTGTATCACAGACTATTTAAAAAGTGTAGCTATAGTCTAGAAGTGGGGAAATAGTCTGACTTTTCAAACAATATAAAACCAGCAAGGATTTTTTTTTTTTCTTCAGAATTAAGCTTTGGCTTCTTTTGGGGCAGACAGGTTTGAAAGGACTTTAAATATTGTGAAGAAACTTTAAAACAGCAGTTAATCATCCAAACAACCCTGAACAGTTCCTGCACTGTCCTCAGCTAATATCTTCCTCTACCCACACTGATACCAATGCCTGTGCACGCATCTATCTTATGATACTTCAGCATTGAATTAACCCTCATACCAGAACAGAAATGCTTCTGTTGAAAAAAATTCAGGTACTGATAGCAAAATAAAAGACCAAATTGTGTACTCTACATCACTGTCAGAAGCCTGAGCCTGAATGCTAAACCAGATGATACTTTTCATTTATGAAATGAGTTTGTCTCAGTTGGCCTGAAACCTGATGGGAACATATATACATGCCTGGATTATTAAAATGAATGTTGTAACTGCCTTAGGAAAAAGGTAGAGCAGGTAAGCAGAAGTCAGAAGGTAATCAAACAACTGCATTTTAGGCACTTCCTTAGATACTGATTTTATGAATGACGTGATCTCTTTAAGTTTCCTAAATTGCTGGATGAGACAGGAGATTGGTGTTGATGCTTTGAATCCCCGTAGTGTCTTTCAATTGAGTATAGGGAATGAGACAAACTAGCCTTCAAAATTGAAGAATTATTTTGGATAATACACGCTATAACTACCCCACTGAGTGGAAGAATGGCATCATCCGTTTCCAAGTCATGACAAATTGCAAATAAACAAACACTAATGCATGAATGTCCTAATGGAGGAACAGGGGGTGCCCACTGCAGAATATCAAATCATGTCATTTGGCAGCACCATAAGTACCTATCTGTAGCAATGGAGGGAGAAAGATTGTGCTCAAATGAGGAAGTTCAACCCAAGCTGAACAAAATGGGGTTTAACACTGCCATTTCTAAAAAACTGCAATAGAACTTAAAGGGAGGATTACTCTTATCAGTAATAATTTCCTAACTCAAAGAGTTGCATCCACCATAGCATGGAACTGGCAGACAGCGTCATATAAGGAAAAGGTGACCACAGAATTAAAAAAAAGAAAATACAAAGATAAAGCAGAATGATTTGATCATAGCACATGACGAATAAACAATTTTCAATTTTAGAGCAACAAAAGGGGACAATAAGCAGCAGGTACAAAAGCTAGAGATTTTGAAATAAATAGGCACAGATAATTGATATTCAAGAGTCTTAAAAGAGTGGGATGAGGTTTTTGCTTTTCCATTAATATAGATTTCCAATGAATCTGGGAAAACAAAGGAAGTTCCAGGAGAATGGAAGAATGCAAAATCTCTAACTGTATTTCTAAATGGTAAGCAGGACAGCATGGACAGACTTGTCAATCTGATACCAGCCCCAAACAATGATTGAAATACATGCTAAAATGATACATGGGGAAAAGGAATGCAAAATGTGCACAGGATTTTTGCCAGGAGGGGCTGAGCGTGAGACAAAGGGCCTGTGTTGGAAAAAAAACCAGCACTTCTAAAAACCCACAGGGATCACGACAGATAATCAACCGAAAAAAATCCTTGCTCAGGCCTGAGTGCAAGGCTGTGATCAGAAGGAATGTATGTCCGCAGTTCTACAGAGATGATTAAAACTCAGAAGGGCTGACAGAAGAGTAACAAGAATTCAAGCAAATTTAAAAGCATGTATCACGATATCTACAAACCAATAAGTTTTGATAAGAGAGGGGTCTTCACTGTAGCAGACAATGCATAACAGATTCCAAAGGATGGCATGCATCTGCAGTGAGGCAAAATCAGACTAGAGCACAGAGGAACATTTTTAACAGTAAGGCTGTTCTGGACAGTAAGACCATTCTGGAATAATTTCTTACATGCTGTCAGAGGTTCCCCATCACAATCGATTTTTAAAGCAAGTGCGGATATTTTCCTATGAATATAGACTATCATTAAAATAAAAATTAAGTCAGGAAAATTTCATAGCCTGGGTGACGTAGGAGTTAAGGCTCCGTGACCACAATAGCGGGGTCTGGCTTTCTAATCTATGAACAGTGTTGATGTTACAATTGTCATCACCAGGTATTTAACACCCTGTGAAGATAAATGGGACCATCCATACCATTCCTTATGGCTGCTCTTTCAGGCAGTTTAAAAATTCAGGAACACTGTTATATAGGATTGCATGTGGGCAGATGTATTCATAAACAGAAAGGAAATTATTACTAAAGGAAATGCTTTATAATTATTAATATTTAAGATTTCTATTTCAATAGCAGTTAACACTTGCAAGTTGAGGACTCTGTTCTACCACGCACTGTAAAAAATCTATTTCAGTTAGTTTACAATGGATCTTGCAGCACAATTTGAAGTCAACAGTAACTTGTAGCCAGGGAACAGACATAACCATAGCTGTTGAGGGTACGCATCCTATTACTCTGAAACACTGTTCCACTCATTCATGTGGCATGCATCACTTTATTACAGCACGGAAAAATTCTGGATTCAAAGCTTAGCTGGATTCTGTCTTGTAATAATTCTTGATTTTTTATTAATGTTCTGAAGCAAGTGTGAAAACACAAGTATGAAAGTACTGACAGCGCATTTGCAAGTATTTGGTGGTTTGTTTTGTGAAACAATAGTCTAAGATGTAAAATTTACAGTGTTTGGTAGTCCATAAAATATCTGTAGCGGTAGTACTGTTGTTTTCGTATTTGACTTCTCTGTAACATCACACATGAGAGGAAAATTTTACAATGAAACAAAGGATCTAGCCTTTCTGGTAAAGCAAGGGATGTTTCTCACAAACTAAAACTATGAGTATTAAAGAAATGCACTTTTCTTCCCCCCTCTCCCCCCTTATCAATCTTGATTGAAGACTTGAGTACTGGGTGCAAAAATCTCTGTTTGAACTAGCCTGAGCAATCTCTGTGTTCATCGTTTTCTTAATTGCTTTTCACCATCTTGTCCAAGGAACGCTTTGCAAGGCATAGCTGCATGGGCTATGATGTAATGAGATCTTGTTAGCTAAGCAAGACCAGACCTCACGCTTAAGCAAAATAAATTCGGATAGACTCTTTGCCCCTTGACCCAGCTGTTTTGCAGTCTTTGAACAGTAAAGAAACTTGGAATCCTGTCACAGATGCCAGTGTAAAAATTCCCCTGGCTGAAGGGAACTATCAAATGGTGTAAAACCAGAGGAGCTGGTTCCCACTGCTCTCTGTCTTGTCCAAAAAAGCATGTTAAGCAAAAGAAAGGTTGGGAAATTCAGAGGGAAGATGAACTGTATCTTTCTTCTGATGATTTCTGGCCGGCATATGGTCCCTTAGGGACCAAAGCCAGCTTCATAAATTAGAACCATATAGAGTTTGCAAACTTATTTTAGGTCGTAACTTCAGCTGAGGAGCAAAGCAAGACAGGACAGGGCAGGCTGAGAAAGAAGAAGCTGTAACTAGTTCTGACAGACCCTCCAACATTTCCTCTGAGCACATTTTTGAAGAGGAGCAAATATGTCCTTCTGTAAAGCTTTGTGCAAAACCAGCACTGTTTGTCGCAAAGAGCCACAAAAATAAATATAATCTCTGAATAACACAGAGAAAAACAAGGGTTACAAAATAGAAGCAGCACATATAATGTATGTAGTATTTCTAATAAGAAGTACAATTAACTTATCCTTTTCTACCCGCTGAAGATTCCTCTCTTACTACTAAATGCTTTTCACTAACAAACAGTTATTTGAGAACAGCTGGAAGGGTAGCGAGTCAGTGAAATCTGGAGATTATCTAAAGTCTGCTTGCCTTAAAGATGGGACTGGCTATACCTACTCATCCTGTAAAATCTGTAATTCTATGTAGGACTTGCTTAAATAGCATCTTTGGCTAAATATTTTTCTTTCAACCAAAAGTTATAGCTTAGGAGGTTGTTTGTTGGGTTTTTTTTTAACAGAACTGCAAATTTTATTGTTATTTTTCAATTAAAACTCATTGTATTATGAATCTCTTTGGCTAAGAGGTGAGAAAGGATGTTCTAGCCAATAGCTGGGATTCAGGAGGACTGGTGTTTGCTCTGGCACTGATGTTATGTAGCTTACCTTGCCAAAAAGATAGTTTGTGGAGATTTAATTGAATTTTTTAGGATTGCAAAGATAATTCAAAACTATTCAACCCAGTCTTTGTATATGCTCTCATAATACATGTATTAATACAGTATCAGTGACAGGTTAATGTAGAACAAAGGAAACATAATTCATCTTCACAGAACAAGTTCTTGAACTGTGGTGTTCAATACCAAAAGTTGGTATTAAGTACCTTTTTTTTGAAAGGTCTGGAGAGTTTCTGATCAATAGCAACTTCCAGATTTATAACTGGTGGAAGAAGGGTGATCGCCTTCCTTGCTCATCAATGTGGGACTCAGAAATGCACCTTACCAAGTGGCTGAGAATTATACTATTCTTATGGGGATGTGCTTTGAAAGAGTCTTCCTCCATCAGCTGAACCTTAAGGCATTGACCATTGCCCCAGGTGGATGACCAGAGCTGGATCATCAGTGCCCACATTTGAAAAACAAAACAGTGACTGGAGGAACAGTCAGTGCAGAGGGTCATCACCAACACTGAGTAAACAAATCACTTGCAAACAGTACAGAGATTAGTACGGAACAGTATATCTAACATAAATAAAAATCTAAGAACTAGCATTTGAGCCTGTAATTAGGGAATGGATCCTCAGCTCTGGAAAGCAACGCTTCTCAAAAAGAGTTGGGGATCAGAGTTCATAGTCATCTGGATATAATTTCCATTGTGACACAGTGCACAAAATGTCTAATATGAGCTTAATAAATAGTCATCAGAGGAATAATGAATGAAGATAGGTGTCGAGAGTTATTACGCTGTTGTTGTATTTAGCACTGATGAAATCACTACTGGAATATTTTGTCCAGTCCTGGGGTCCACGGTTCAGGAATATTGTTGAAGAAGTTCAGAGAAGAGTCACAAGCATGACTTGGGGACTGTTAATCATGCTTCAGGGTAAAAGACTCAAAGAGCTCAATCTGCTTAGTTTATCAGTTGAGAATATTAAAGATTGATTTGGACTTAACCTCTAAGATGTTACCATGGGGAATTATACAGGTTTGATTATAGACTCTTAAATCTAGCAAATACATGAAATTAGCAATAATATCAGGAGGTAAAACAGTAGGAAAATCTGGACAAATTCATGCTAGAAATAAGGATGCATATTTTTCCCAACTGGAGTGAGCAACTTCCTAAGGTCTGTGGCAGATTCCATCTCAACAGCAAATTTTAAATGTTTTTCTAAAAGATAGTTTGTAGCTCAAACAAGAATTAATGTAGGCAGCTCTAACAGCCTGCTCTGTACAATGGTTCTTCTGGTTTTATCATCTGCAAAAGTATGAAAAGACCAGGCTGAAATACTGAGCTTTAGAGACCTTGTAGCCATCCAGACAGAGGCCTCCAAATGCATCAGCACAACACATGATCCTAAGCAAGGAAAGGAGTCCTTACTGGTAGCATCTGAACAAGCCTTTTAGGAGATACTGTATTAAAAAAAACAAACAAACAAAAAAAAAAAAACAAAAAAACAAAAAAAACAGAACTCTGGAGAAACTATATGTATACCATTGGAAGTTGTTTTACAAACACTAAACTAGTTTGTTGAGTGTATTCTAATGTATAAAGTACTGATAACTGCAAGAGCAAAAACTTGTATAGCTTTCTAGCAAAAAAAGTCATAGTGTTTTACAATTAACAAGTAGAGTCACTTAGAAATCCTGTGCGGGTAGTAACTATTATTATCTGCATTATACAGAGGACAAATTGAGAGACAGAGAGTTCCCAAGATCAGAGAGGACTTCTTGGACTTGTCTGGGAATGAAACAAAAGCCGGAGAGCTCTTCCTGTGCTTTAAACACCTTCTTTATTTTTTTTTTTTTAACCAGGCACGCTGTGCAGACCCTGGCAGGTGACAGTCCTGTTCATGTGTATTGATCCAATCCTGTGTCCAGTGCCAACAGACACTCTGATGCTGAAAGTACCATCTCTTTCCAATGACATATAGAAAGTAATGTCCTGAGCACTTACCTTGTGACTTATTCTCATTGTGCTCGTATAAGGAAGAGGTGATAATGATTTTGGTGTCTTGTCGAAATTCCAACTTGGGTAATTAGTTTATTCTTACCTAAACTCCTTGAATTTCCATATTGATGATACTTCTTGTACACCTCCCCCCAGAAAAGGATACCTGTACTATTACAACAGAAAAGTTTGCACTATTAAGTGAACCAAATTGAAGAGCAATATCACGTGTCTGCTGCTTTACAAAATTTTTGTAAAGAGCTCTGCAGTAAAACTGGTTAGTGGTACACCACTGATTTTAAAAGGGTATAAATAAAAATAAATTTTAAAATGAAATTTTAATGCAAGACTGTACTGTGCCCCAAACCTAAGTTGTTTTTTTTTTTAATTTCTGTTTTTAGCGAGTTTAGGAATTGCCTTCATGATACTGAATGTCCATTGTTCTGGGTATGTTATGGGTGGCAGGCGATGCAAATTCAAGGATAAATGGTGAAAACAACACATATTAAGCAACAAAAGCTTACTGGACTTACAGCAACAAAAAAAAAATGGACTTCTAGCAAGAAAAAAAAACAAGTCCCATCTGTTACTAGCATTGAACAAAATCAACATAAAATGAACCAACATTATGTTGGTCTTTGATCTCTTGGATGCTTTATGACAGAGGTCATAAATCACGTAATTATTATCTGATATCAAGACAGCTTGAATTAACCTCTTACATTCCTAAGGCAATGACAGCCCTCATCACAAGTCAAAATCTGCTTGTGTGGAATAAGTAACCTTGCTGAGGGAAACAAATTCCTTTCCTCCAATTTAAGTCTAATCTGGACTTTTGAAAACTTTTTAGTTGTTCAGAGGTGGCAAATATCACACTAAAATTCATCGGATCCCAGACATTTCCTGTTTGTTTCTGGAAGCTGTGGTTACAATTTGTAAATCACATCATCACTTGGGTTCTGGCTTCTTTTAATTGTAGACTCCCTCTTTCCTTTTGCTCCTCTTCATCAGTTGAGGTCAGCTCAAGATGCCTCTATAGTTTGGCTGCTGAGATCCAGGAAAATTTGGAAGGCCTTTAATTCTGACATTTCATTCCTGCCGTTGATATGAAACAGCCTACATTTGACGAGCTTCAGAAAACACAGCAAAGAATAGTACACACTTGGATTTTCTTTTTTCCAACAGGCAGTATTAAATAAGATTGGGTTTTGGTTTTTCTCCTCCTTGAATAGAAAATTTCCAGGAATACCAGTGCTTCTTTTTTTTTTTTTAACATTTAAAAATTGTTTACTGTAAATTGGCCAGCAGGAATGATAGACATCATGACTAAAACACCTTATTTTTATGTATACAGCAGACAACCATTTTCAGTAGACACCATACATATATATTGTGAAAAACAGGCACACAATAGAACTTCTTTCACAAAAGAAATGTACTTTTCCAAAAGAGCGATGTACCTGAAATACTGTATAACAAAAATATAGCAGCTAGACTAATAACATCAGAACCAGGTCACACAGAACCATGACCAATAACTCAGCATTTTAAGTACAAGCGCAAGAAAAGAAGATTATACATAAGCTTGACAATGAAAAAGATAACAGAATGAACAGAGAAGATTCTTTGACTGGCAACACTTGGAGCTGAAAGGCAGCCAAAAGGGAGATGGGCCGAGTTTTGTGCCTATCCTCACAGGAAGGGCACTGGATTAGGTAGCCCGTAAAATGATCTGTGCTTGAAAACCAGTTATGTACTGCTTCTGCCCAGCCAGGTGGCAAGTCCTGCTTTCAGGCAGCTCTTGTACTGGATTCCCCACCACTGAAATGAAAAGCTAACAAGAAACACACATTTGAGAGTCGGGCGGTTTTTCTAGTAGCATGCCACTTTCACTCTGATCAGGGTCTTTACTAAAGATTTAACCACTGATACTATCAAATGTGGCCAACCACTTTTCTCCACTTTTCGTTATGCTTTAATGGTGCAGCATTGTTATTTCTCAGCTTTTTTTAAATTTTTGACTTAAAATAATAAAGATGACTGTTCAAATTTCTGAGTACTTGGCCAGAATTAGTATATAAAATACTCAGATACTGTATTAGATGCTGCCGTCTTGAAAACAATCGGCTCCATGGCCTTGTGTCCAGCTGGATGCTACAAACTAGACCCGGAGCTCAAGCTGGCGTGTATGCTGTGCAGGGTGAGCTCCCACATGGACCAAAGCCTTGAGCTAACATGGTGGTGCAGGTGTAACCAGAAGCTGAGGTGCTGTGCAGTCAGGGCCACACTGAAAGAGCACTTCTCTCTTCTGCAAAAACTGTATTTGTCATTGCCTTGGCTTTTGCAAGGGATTCGTAAGACCTGAGGAAGGCTCCTATTGCCCTTCTGTCCTGCATACGCATGCAAAAGATAGGAACAGACCCATCCAGATGGCAAGGCACGGTGTAAGAATTATACATTTGATAACTTGTCTAAGTGAATGTGCAAATAAAGACGTACGCAAGTGAGCAAGCACAGTTCACCATTTTGATAGCAGCGATAGCAAAAGGTTTGGAGATTTTCCATTATATTGAAAGCTTAGTTCTACTGATTTAGATGGACAATTCTGACACGAAGTTTGGGATCATCATCACTACTTCATGACTCAGTGTTCCTTCCTCGTAACAAAGGAAGGGAAAGACAATGTACAGTATGGCATAGGATCAGGCATCAATCTCATACGGAGCTATTCTTGGATAAAATTATATAAAGACAAACTATGCAAATTATGCTATATTATATGGGTTATTATAACCAGAACTTAAATGGACTCACAGAAAGTGAAATTCTTTAGCAGGAGTGGAAAAAAGACTTCTGAAAAATTCTACCAGCACTACTGCCTAGATGAGACTTACCTCTCTTTTGAGCTAAGTCCGCATTTGACATATCACTATAAATTAGGGTAAAGCCTCCTGAAAACAGGCAAGATATTCTTAAAATCTGCCGAAAAAGACAGGAAAATATGATTTAGGAGTAGAGTCATGGGAGAATGTAGTAATAGCAGTTCTGTCATACGTATTCAATATTCTGATCAGGCTAACATTTATTGGTGCAACTTCTTCCTGAGCTCCCACAAATCTACAGAGAGGTGTTTGAAAGTTCTTAATTCTACTATGCAATCTATGACAGAAAAAAAAATAGAAAAAGAAATGTGTAGGCGGTCTGTATTTGAGTCTGTGTAATGGTAGATCTCAATGTGGAGTGTGAGGCACAAGAAGCACATGGCTTTATGCCAGATTTATGTTCTCTTGAAATTGGGGTTGACCCGAGCATCAAGTTAAAATAACTTATCCTTTATGTAAGTTGCATTTGGTCTAGCTGTAAGTAAAAAGGAGACTAAGGGCAGCATTGCTTTCTGAACAAAGTATTTTAGACCAATAGATACCTGTCTCCTCAATAAACATTTTTTGTAAGCTAAGTCGCAAATATTTAGGAATTTCAGATGACCTCAGATGACTCTAAAGAAGATAAACCCAGGGTAGGCAGTGTCTCCTGACTCGAATAAGTAACTACCTGAAAGCCCAATGTAAGGTCCATAGAAATCAACAGGAATCTATTGACTTCAGGGAATTTTAGATCAGGCTTTGGAAGAACTCAGGGAAATCACTCCTCCTGCATATCACTTCATTCATCTGCTTGGCAACTACAGCATACCTACACATTCTGTGACAAGCAAGAGTCTGTCAAGTAACTCCCACGGCATTTTCCCCTTTCATCCAGGAAACTCCTTTATTAGTGATAAGCCTCTGTGCTCTGGCATCCATGTACCAGCCGAGGGGAGGAACCTGTTTGTAAACCAGATGCTTTGACGTAGCTGGAACTTGGAAGGGAGGCAGCAGTACTTGGCAAACAAACTTGTAATAAGTGCACTTTGCTTGAAATGTTTATAATTTGTTCTTGAAAAATATGCTGAGAAGATGGGCACTAGACATACCGCTCGACTTTGAAGTTCAAGTTTGAAGGCGGGGATCCTGAATACCTCCCAAGGCACACTTGAAAAAAACAACCTGGTGCTTTGTAAGGTAAAGAATGTGTTTGAGGAGAGGGGGTAGGGAGAGTTAGTAAGTCCCACTGTCATGCCATCTGCAGAGAAATGATCAAGGTCCAGAGAAAGGCAGCTTCATTGTAAGCAGCAACATGTTCATATGAAGCCTTCCTAATTTGCCGGTAGATCTTTAACAAGAAGCACACAGGTATACCAAATGTCCCCTCCAAACCATGGTGATACTTTCAGTTTAGCAACATACTCAAAAATTATGCAAATATGTAAGCACAAAACGGGAGTCATAAAGAATGAGTTACTTTGCTCAGCTGAGATGTACGTGATGCCTACTGATGATCCACAAAATGCTACCTCCCAAGAACAGGACAGCTACTAGAGCTCCTCCTGGAGACGGTCTGATGAAGGAAGAAAAAAAAGACCTCAGGTGCTCAAAATGTGAAGACTAACCTGAAGGTTTCCTCCCTGTGACAGGCTCGTTGCTCTGAGGACAGAGAACTGCAGGTAGAAGTGTTGAACATAGATGGAGGGTAACCTGAACAATTTTCTGAAGCCAGGCTCAGCGAATTTATTGGCATTTAGAATTTGGCTAAATAAAAAGGGGGAAAGGTATGGCACTTTTATGGTTTATATCTTTACAATCAAATAAATTCAGCTCAATTTAGATCTCAGGCTGGGAGGGGATGCTGCCACATGAAGGGGAGCTGAGGGAAGTTCAAAACTCTCGGGAATTTTCCATCCAATTCCTCGCCTGTTAACTCCATTTCTTTTCCCTCCCTACTTCCCTTTCCTGCCTTGCTCTCCTCTCATCCTAGAAGACCTCTCTTTCCTGTATGTCTGTAACAATTACTGTGAATCAGTGAGGACAGGGAGGCAAGCGATGTTTGCAGGGAGCTTGTATAGCAAATGGCTGTCAAGGCAGGAGATACCTCCTCGGTAGGGAAGGTGGTTGGCTGTGCAGGGAGATGAGTCTTTGGGGGATGCAGTGAAGCTCTGGCAGCAGCTGGAAGGCAGGGACCTGGCAGAGCCAAGGCGATCTAGCTAAGGCTGACTTGGTGGGCAAAGCGATGAGGGAGTCCTGAGGGCTTCTGCTGGTAGGTCAGTAGCAGGACCTGGGGGAGGGCAAGGTGGAAGGCTGGATTGGGGCAGGTTAGGTGGACCCTGAAATGAAGTTTCAGAGAGGAGAAGTAGTCCCTTGTACGCTGGGGATGGCCAGTGTGTCTGGAGGTTGAGGACCTAAAATCCCACAGAAAAGGTAAGGGGCTGAACTGAAGCAGCTCTGGAATCACTGCCTTAGAGCCTAAGTCAAAAGACAGGTAAGATGGAAAGAGCTAAGGGAAAGAATACCTAAGGATTAATAGTTGCATAAAAAGCAAAATAATAATCTTACAAAATTTTGTCTGTGTTTAATTAAGCATGTGAATAGTTTCATTGATACCTAGTGGGAATACACATGAGTAAAGATAAACACACAAAATAGAAACCTGAAATAGGAGATGGTGCATAAAACCAGGAATAATCGCTACAGAATAGGAAGGGCTGAGGAAAAGAGTGGAGAGAGACAAGAGAAGGGCAAATGTAATTTTGAAAAGAGAGAAGCTAATTAGCTGCAGAAAAAACCCGATACTTTATTTCTGTTGATGATTTAAATATATAAAAACATATTTAATACTGATACTGCTTTTAGAGGCTCAACTTGGAATACATTAAAGAACGTATATTCAGTTTCCTTGGATTAGTAAGCAGGCAAGATTTGCATTTAAAATAAGAGTCCAGATCGTGCACCCTCTCAGACAGGGTTAAACCAGACCAGAAAAAATTGCAGGGTCAGGGCCAAGGCAGCTGCCTGCATGCCTGTTATGTCTGTCATTGTTTGTTTTGTCTTTTTGGACTTGTAAGCTCTTCGGGCTAGGAGCACTCCCCATGGGGCCCGTCCAACCTCCACTGCCTTCGGTGGCAACTGGGTAAAGCTTTGTTTGTCCAGCGTTTGGCTCAGAGGAGTCAGGGCCTGACTGAGAACTGTAAGTTTTAGATGCAATCCCAGCAAAATATCACATAGAGTCACCAAGCTATGGCCGTGCTTGAATGTTTTTTCTTATATTGGGAATCTGCGCGGCCGGGGAGTTACAAACACATGGAGCCAGACAGAGATTTGGGTCTCAGACACCGTTAGGATGGGTGAATATAGTGTGAAAAAAACCCAGGACAGATGGAAAGGCAGTTTAAAAGCAGTCCCTAAAAGCACACGTGCTTATTTTCACACTAGTTGTAGGCGGCACGAGCTCTGCTGGCACCGGAAGAGCGGCGCTTGGCGGAGGTGACTCCTCTGGTGGACGCAGATGGCTCGCTGTCCACGCGTCCAGAAGAGCAAGCATTGCCAGGGCAGAGAAGAGCTAACGAGGTGCGCCAGAAACCCTGCCAACACCGACACCCGAACCCTGGCGTTGGTAAACGCTCTGGTCACGCTTGGCCCACGGGGTGGTCAATGCGCCTGGGCCTCGACGCCCGTGGCCAGCTCCTGCCTGACGGGGCATGGCTGCCTCTGCCCACCCCGGGAGCCACGCACCGCGCCGCAGGGGGACCCAGGCGGCTTCCCCGCGCAGCTGCCTACCGCACCCCCCCGCCCCGCGCAGCGAGAGGCCAGCGATCCGCGGCCGCGCTGCCTCTTGCCTGCGCCGCCTCCTTGCAGTGCGAAAGAGCGAGCCCACCTTGGCTGCCGCCCTCCCCTCCGCCCGGGGCGCTGCGCGGGGCGCGGTGTGTGGTGTGCGGTGCACGGTGTGCAGTGTGGTGCGCAGTGTGCGGTGCGCGGTGCGCAATGTGCAGTGTGGTGCTTGGTGTGCGGTGTGTGGTGTGCAGTGCGGTGCGTGGTGTGCAGTGCGGTGCGTGGTGCTTGGTGTGCAGTGCGCAATGTGCATTGTGGTGCTTGGTGCTTGGTGTGCG
>VZTL01028205.1:68083-83623 GCA_013400535.1 Scopus umbretta | reverse complement strand
CCCCCAGCCAAAACCAGCACATCGTCCCTCAGTCTTTGCCTGCTTCTCTCATCCCTTGCACGCAGTGTTCGTTCAACGCTGCACCTCCTGCTCCTACTACCTGGGTCCTCCCCCCAGCCAGCACAGAGGTAGCCTGGCAGGGAATCATCCATATTTTATAAATTATTTCAGAAATTAGAAGATTAAAATACTCCATATTTTCATATTAATGTATATTATTATTACTGAAAAGGCGATACTAGTGCTATTTAGTCTACCACATCCATACCAAGGACTCAGTTTTGATCTGAGGGAACATGACAGCTTGAGCAAAGTTCTTTGTTCAGGCACCACACAACATACCTTAGCAGTGCTCAGCGTGCAGCTGTTACAACGCTAATTGAAATATGTTTTTAAATGTATCGGGTTTCCGAACATTTGCAGAAGAATTATTTTTTTCCCCCCGTGTGCAAAACCCGGTATTTCAGCCATTTAAAAGAACTGCCTAATCCCTACAATGCATTAGTAGGCCATAAAATAAAGCTGAAATAAGGTATTTTACACTGGGCATGAAGAAAAGTCTGCAATTGTAGGTGGATGGGGAGAAGTCTACAATTGTAGGTGGATGGGGAGAACCTCCAACTGTAGGTGGATGGGGAGAACCTCCAGTTGTAGGTGGATGGGGAGAACCTCCAACTGTAGGTAGTCCTGGCTGCTTTATCAGCTATTTACCTAAAACACAGTAAAAGCATTGTCATGCATTGTCATAACATCAGTGGCGTACAGACGGGTCAAAAGGAAGCCGGTTTGACCATCCCACCCTGCAGGTTTTACCCAGTCTCATCTGAGATGACCCGTGTCGTCCATGGGGGATGGAGCTGGGAGAGAATTACCCGAGGCAGCTCACAGGAAGGCTCGTGCAACACTTGTGTGTCATCAGGTGGATGCCTGATGTAGATGCCACATTTTGCAGTGAAACGAAATGAGAAATCTCTCTTAAATATCAAAAGGAAATGTTTGGGCTTTTTTTTATTCCACCATCTGCGAAGAGAAGTTCCCACAGGGGCTCACGGTCAATTTACAGAGGGGAAATTATAACTAATCTGTTCTCAAAGTCTCTAAAATTGCATTTCCTTTAAAACAAAACAACAGAAAAAAATATCTCTAATAGTTAAGTATCTCTGAATCTTCCCGGGCTAAAAAGCCTTTGACCGAAAAGCTGTGCGTTTCCCATTTGCAGCGGTATGGAAGTCATAAGACTTCAGATCATAAGATGTCACTGGCCCCAGACTCAGTATCACCCCATCCTTTGCCTAAGGCAGGTGGGTCTTTTTTCTGGGGGAGGGGGCCAAACAGAAATCCCACTCTTTGGAAGAAAGAAGGAAAAATTTTTGTGACAGTTTGTTTTTATTTTTTAAAGGCGATTCTTTTGAAGCTGCTTGGGGGTTTGGATGTTAGATGTAGTCCCAATGGAGATGGATTAGCGGCCAGAGCACAGCGAGGCGGTCAAAGGTGCAAGATAAATGCAATTTATATATAATTGCCCAAGCTGCACCTGTTCCGTTTTGAATAGGAGACCTTGTCTACAGAACAAATTTCACAAGCATAGAGTATATCTTTTTTTTTTTCTTTATTTGAGTGTAAAATGGGGAATTCTAAACCTGTATCAGAGTAAAGCAAGAAAAAATAATCTTTAAATAGCATGTAAATTTTTTATGAATCAAGCTCTAAATAAAGAAAACTCCTGAGCTGGGAATTCAAAATACTAGCCAGAGAGTGCTGATTTGCTACCAGGCTCAAGAACAATATTTAGTTTACAGAATCAATCTGGAAATAAAACTAGTGCTTGCATCAGCATGAAAGCTACAAAAATAAAAAAGAGGTCTTAATAAAATATACAGTGGAAAAGGAAAGGATGAAAGCACTAGCACAGCTATGAGGCCCTCGACAGCCCACACAAGTAATAAAATAGAATATGATGTAATATAGAACAACAATGGAAGGATTTAAAGTTTCTAGGTAGGATTCTGAAAAACTGTTTCCAGCTTTTGTTGCAGAGCAGGCACGTTGCGAGTTTCCTTGTGAAGCTACGATAAAGCTGCTGCGTAGCAGACACGGGCAATGACGACGGCAGAACAAACCCCAGCCTTCACCTCGCTCCCGAATCAGCCCAGCGCCGCGCGGCTGACGAGGGGGGGCTGTATTGCTCTCCAGGAGCCGGGCTGTTTCGCTGTTTTCTGGGTGCTCCGTTCTGCTTGCTCTCCTGCTCGCTTCCGCACTACTGCTTTCCCTCTTTACTCGCAACGCAAAGATTGTTTTGTTCGCCAAACGGCACCCATGCTTTGCCACGAAGGCCATCGTCTTCACCTTTAGCAAAGGAAAGCGGCTCGAACCCTGTGCTAAGCAGCTTGATGAAGTCTGAGATTAGATACCTGCAAATGAAGCAGTATCTGCTCAACTAATTTCAGCCTGACCAAAGTTAGGATGGGTTCATAAGGCTCCCAGGAAAATAATGTGAGCACTGAATTCCTGTGCTGCCTGCCACGCTCTGCACCCTAATGACGTGCTGCATCCACTGGTTTTAAAGCAATAGGATCTTGTAAGGTTCAAACTCTAAACTGGACACAACTTCTCTTGAAATTAAATGGCACCCCAAGATGAAGTTGGCAGAACTTGGTCCTGCAGCAAGCAGTGGCCTCTACACTAAATTTCAGCTCAGCCAGGACCAACGCAATTCACCCACTGCAGTAGCACAGTAAATTTTCCTTCTCCACACGAAGCTAAAAGCTATTGCAAAATACCCCTAACGCTACATAAATCAAAAATTATGGATTGTGAAACCTGGGCCCCTTTTTCTACTGCGCTCAAGCTGTGGCAGGCACAGCGTACAGAGGTAATCACAGAGAGCTCCTTGATCTGTGGCCGGATGGTCCTATCAAAAGTCCTTGGGTTGACACAAAGAACCAGCCAAATCCCATTCTTCTTCTTGCGCCGGCAGGGAAACTCAGCTCCACCACAATCCCTACGACATTCCTATTTTCTCCTTTACAGTAGTTGGTGTTGCACATGATTAAGCCAGCTCATGTAGTTTTTGCATGTCAGTGTTAGCTTTTGCTCCAAATAGTTTCGCTGGGGTAAATCTCTAGGGGCCGCAAAGCAGGAACGTGGCCTCTTGTCTGACTCTCTTAATCCTTGTTCTAGCATTGGTTGCAGTGGGTATGCGGACCGCGAGAAGTGGTGACAAAGAAAAATCTGATTGTTCAAATATCAGAAAAAAGACCTAAAAAAGCACATAGGTTTTTTTACAGAGGAAAAAGGACATCAGTATAAACAACATCCACTATTTGTGCTTCTCCAGGAAAGACAGGAAGTGTTCCAATTCCTCCTAAAATGTGTTTTTAATGAAGTAACAACGGATCGTGATCGGCTGGTCAGAAAACAGCAACACACTCAGAAAAGAAGCTTTTTCTCTTTTTTAGGTTTAAAATGTCGATTGAAAAATCTGGGCCTACTCTTACAGTGACCCCCAATGCAGAAGACGGCTTTACTGTCAATTCGGTTCCTTCCACCGAACACGGACTGCAATTTCGCACCTATGTTATTAATGCAACTACAAGCTTTTTCCAAAAACTATCAAATTAATTTGAAATTCACTTAAGATGCATGCTAAGCCATTAGCCAAAGTCCCAGTGCAGTGTGCCTCCTGAAGGCTGTGAATGAGTTATGGAGGCTAGCCCAGCCAAGGTCTTCAGAGCTCCCAACCACCTCTATCTAACGTTAGCGTGATGTGTGGAGGCTCCATAAAAGCAAACGCGTCCTTAATGATACTTCACACTTTATACAGCGCGTTCCGTCGCAGGATTTCAGCCTGCGTGAATTAAGATTTACAACACCCCGGAGAGGCAGGCTGGTATCATTTCCCTCTATTTCAAAGATGGGCGAAGGTGAGAAAAAGATGAAGCGATTTGCTGAAATTCGCAGAGGAAGTCTGTGGCAAGGCAGCAAAGAGCGCGGCGCGCTCAGCCTCGGTGCCTGTGCCCTCGCCACAAGACCATCCTTCCTGTCTCTAAATGCCACGCTCCAGCTCGGTGATGTGCTGTACTTCTAGTGTATTAAATGTGACACTGCATACACGTTCGGGATCATAGGGCTGAGTCCCATAAAACTGACGGACGTAGAGTTGAGAAGCCGAAAGGGACAGAGCGAAGAAGGAGAAAAGTCCCTACGCCACAGCTGTGCGGTGTTTTTCGAAGCAGTAGGTTCCCGTGCTACTTAAGGACCAGAACATATTTTTGCTTTTACAAATGCAGTTTATTTTGCAAATCAAGGTGATTGCACACATTTCAGCTTGTCAAATTTTCAGCCTTTCAACCATATGTCTGTCGACCTTATGGACTACCAACTTTATGGGATTCAACCATATGTCCAGATCCCGATATATATGAAGGCCAGTTCCAACATAAGAGCTTTACGGTAGTAGTGTAGTAAACCATAATGTTTGCAGATGGCTGTAATAAAATCATTCAGGAGAGGAAAGGTGCAGGGACGTAAAGCCTTCAAAGCTTCTTCTACTGAATAAACAATTTGATCTGTATAATGTAGTGGGAAGCACATTCCACCAATGAACTAGCTGATCTAGTCCAAAATGTTGCTTTTAATTTTCTTTCCTAATCCCACATGTATTTTAACGTCCTTTTTTATTTTGCTGTGTGGGATTAGCTTAAACTTTGGAAGAAAAGTGTAAGGAGGAGAAATAACAAAGTGAAGAATTTTCTTTTAAAGGCACAGTCTACTCCTGAATTGTAAATTTTTCATATGTGAAATGCCAAACGGTTATGTGCAGCCTGGAAGATGTATTAATAGAGAGGTATACGTTTTTACCGTCACATGGTGAGATTGAAGGATGATGTGACTTGCTTCATTTCCTGAAGTGGGACTCAGCTTTCAAAGTTAAGGAAAGTTTCCTCCCGAGTAAGCTTTTTCTAACTCTAGGAAGCTGGAGTTTGGTTTATGTTCTGCTGCACAATAATTCACATGATAATTCACATTCCCTTTGTCTAACATAACTTGATATCTCTATTATTTGGGGAGCTCCGGTCCCATTTTCCCCTAACTGAAACATGCTGAGCTGATGCATCCCTCTTGGAGAGCTTTCCACCTCCAGGCTCACGCCTGTCCTGGCTGACAGCGGGCAAGGGAGCACTGCCTGCAAGGGGAACCACAGCCAGCATAGGTGTGATAGAGGGTCTTTCTCAAACAAAAATATTTTTTAAGCTGACAGTCCTCGGTGAGCTTTGGCAAGCTTCCTCGAACTAGACAAAAATCAGTTCCTACTTGGGGAAGAAGGAAACCTTCCCCAGGCATTAACTGAGAAGTGAAAAAGTGAAATGCAACCTGCCTGTGCTGCTGGCGTGCAAAATCACAGTGAGAGCAACCCGCGTGCGCTGTTTACTTTGAGATAACTCGGCCAGAGCCAGCTCTCACGCTGCTAACGTCACTGGAAGTTTTTCTGTTGGATTAAACGGTGTAGTGTCAGATAGTGTCTAAGAAACGAGAAATACACTGTCGCTCTCCCTTCCCATGCCAGGCTTTGTGTGGACCAAGTTGCCGTCCTTTCTGAGTGCTAGGCCCTGCCTTATTTGAAGCGGGCTCGTCCCGCGAGATGCTGAGTGCCGCAATCGCCACCGCGCTCAGCATGACACCTCACGGAGCACCTGCCAAGATTCACCCCAACACAGTTGGATTCGCATCCAACAGTCCTCCGCCAAACAATAACCGTTACAAAAAATTAAAAAATAAGTTGAACTGAGCAAAAGGTAATTATTTCTTCCCCACTGAAAGCCTCAGCACCTGCCAAACCGTTCGTTGCGCAAGTGTACTCATGAAGGACCGTGAAGAGCAAAGCATGGACCTCAACCCTCCCCTTGGCGCATGCGGCCACCCTACCTGTGTGCTCGTATTTGTGTCGCAGCAGGGAACTGCTCTTCTGGAATGTCTTGTCACATAAGTCACACGCGTACATGCCACTTTCTGTCTTCTTGATCTTCTTTCGGGACAGACAGGAGTCGGAGTCCGTCATGTCGTCGAGGCCGGACATGTAGTCTGGGGTTCCATCAAGCAATTCTCCCTGTGAGGGAACCACCCGTCAGTGACACCCACTTCCACCACCTCTCCTTCCCACAGAGGAACCAACCACCCCAGAAAAGTTAAAATCATGCCTGCTTAGGATGGTGGACCCTCCTAGCTTAGGAACCCATTAGTAATGAAACTACAGCTGATGGGAACGGTGGAAACAATGAGGAGCCTTCTACTTCTATGCCTCGAACCAACCTTCTGTCTTTGAGCACTCTGGAATAATACGATTTACGCAGGTGGACAGTAGTTATCATATCAGCACTAAATACTTTCAAGGAGCAGAAAATGCAAAGGGGAGGCTCTTCATGGATGGCAAAAGGTATTGTAGTATTTTACAGGGGTAAGTGTAAGCAACAGCTAAGAGATCGTTCCTTTCAAAACACTGAAACTTGGATATATTCTCTATCTGTAGAAAGGTTTTAATTGAATTTTATATTTAGGTACAAATGTTATTATTATGCAATCCATTTAAATGTATGTCTCCCGACTAAAGGCCTCAAGCTATATTTTTATATTTAATTTTGTAATTTGAAATAGGGAATATTAATAACACGTTTTATCAATGTTCTATCTATGTTAAAACAGCCTTCAGCATTAAGCAATAATGAATGTGGATCAGTAAATTATTAAATTTCTTGATATTTATTTTGTCTTGATCCAAAGAGAGTGCAAACTTGCATGATAACATACATTTCCATTTGCTATCACACAGTTGGGTTTTCTTAGACTAGGTTTGCACTAATTAATATTAGAGAAGATTAAATAGGCTTAAATACATTTACAAAGAGGGCAGATGTACTGTAAATCGGAATAGTGGAACAGCTGTTATGGAGGTGCAGTGCTATTTATGCTCCTATTGTGCAAAGAGGGATTACAGCCTGTAATGTAAAACCATACCTGATTTTCACATCTAAAACTATAAAACATTTATTAGTCAGTAAAATTACTAATAGACCATAAGAGGACATAGGGGAACATGCACAAATGTAAAAAAAAAGATATTAATCTATAATCAGTTAATCTCATTTAACTAAACTCTATATGTTATATCTGGACACACCCAGCAAAAAGCTATAACCGTACATGACTTCTGTAGAGCAGCTCTTTGCTATAGGCATGCAAGTGGTGAAATCCTTTGCTACTCATGTATTGACTCTGGGATGACCTGAGAAAAGGATTAATGGTTGTACCCAGGCACGAAGAAGCGCTGACCCAGATTACACATCCACGGAGAGATTTTGTGTGCGATTAAGGGCCCTGGCTGCTACCTCTTCAAATAATTTCATTTAATCTCTAGGTTTTTTCGAAGCTGTTCCAGATGACTGGTGGGGATTAGAGGACTGGTAGTCTGGGAAGGGCAGTAGGTGGGCTGAAGGAAGGGGCTATGGTGAAGCAATGCATCAACATTTCTCGTTCCCCAGACGTTCATGAGAAGAGAGAATGCCTTTCCCATGCACGGCGTGCGAGCAATCCCCCCAAAACCACGCAGGAAGCTTTGAGGACTTTCAGTGTGGTAGACGTGCTATGAGGCCATACGGACCTCTGCTTAGAGGGCTACGGCTTCGCGTCCAAATGTGGAGGTGCTTCCCAAGAGGTTTATAGAGTCATAGAATCATAGAATCATTAAGCTTGGAAAAGACCTCTAAGATCATCCAGTCCAACCATCAACCCAACACCACCGTGCCTACTAAACCAAACTGCTCCTTTTCCCCGTGGTGAAATGTAGTTGTGCTCACTGTGAGGGCTGCCCTGCAAAGATCAGTTTCCCTACAAAGTTTCTTTTTTTTTTCTTATTTTATTGCAGGGTGGGATTTTTCATGAACATTATTATTATTTAGATACAATAAAGATATTTAGATACAATAAAGACATAAGCATTATGCCTATGAAAAGGTGTCGATACTGCTTTTGAATCCAGGTAGAGGTACTCCTAAGGCAACTGCAATTTGTCTTCCTACCCCACTGCATTTTTGCAAGTTCAGACTAAAGTCAACCCTGCTAATTTTGTTGGAAATGCTGAATACAACTTTGCACTTTTTTTTTTTTTTTTTCCCATAAGAGGACATATTACAAAATATTAAGTTCTAGCCTTTCACAAGAAAACGGTTGCAACAATTTACCTGAAATCCTTGTTTCCGCTGGTACTTTCTCCTTTGCTGCATATCAGCAAAAGTAGCTGCTCCAGTTGGGTAAGTATAGGCCATATGTGGTAGGAAGCTCATCTGATCTAGTCCTGGGTATGGTCGCAGCCCAGGAATACTGGTCTGGACTGGTGGCATAAAAGTGGCAGGGGGAAATGCGCTCTGTGGTGGAAGTGTTGTGTATAAAGGTTTGGCACTAAATGGGTTCATACCAAATACTGGGTTAGTGCTTTTATCCAGATTATTTGAATTAGAAAACTCCTTCTTGATAAAAGTCAAGTTCAGTGGCTCATCTGAGTTTTCAGATGATGAAGAAACACTGTTGTGTTCTAAATTTACACTATTAGATTTTGTTTTGTTCTTTGTGGCTATAATACTTTTGGGTTCCTTCATTTGTTTTGGTAAAGACAAGTCCAAAGGCTCAGCCTGAAGCTCCTCAGAAGAGAAACTGTTTGGAGTGTAAGAACTACTGTGGGAGTTTTTAGAAGAAGTGGAAGAAAGATTTAAAGGAGAAGGAGTATTGCTCCTAGAGTGGTCCAATTTATCAACTGGTTTAATATTGGTAAAATGAGGAGGTTTGGTTAGCCTGAGAGGAGTATCACAATTAGTAACACTGTTATGGAGTTCAGCTATAGATGGTGAAGTTATAGAGTCCACAGGCTTTATTGGAGATCTGGATGACAAAGAGTCTTTAGTGGGAGTGTTGTTGGTGGCAGCCAGCGCCACCTTGGCACTGGCCCTTTCCAGTGATGGTGACCTGGAACTTGAATACTGGTAGACTTTTCTTTGTTCAAACCATTCCTTCACAAATTCCTGAGGAAGGCCAACAGCAATGGAAATTTTCAGTAGTTCATCAGAGTTGGGTTCCATATTCATAGCATAATATGCTTTAAGTACAGACATGTGGTCCTTGTATGGGTTGATGGGGCTAGTCATTCCTTTCTCAGAAAGTACTGATGACAGCAAGAGGGTTTGCTTATCAAACACTCCAGGTTTGTTGGGAACCATGTTCTCGTGAGGCTGAAGGACTGCCTTGATTTCTTCATTCATTTTACACAGGTAACGCTCATGCTGATGCAACGGAATGGGACCAGGAAAGCTTTCTTTACAGAACTGGCATGAAAATGGAGTGGATACGTTATGGTTCTCTATCATCTTGTCTTCAGTTACCAGGTCTATTAGGGTTCGCAGCTTCTCTTTTTTAATGTTATTGAGCTGCCTCCTTGAGTCTGTGGTCAAGCTCTGGAGGCAAGCTTTGGCTTCATTGACTTTCTCTAATGTATAGTCAATAATACTTTTAGTGGCACCATTATGACTTACTACTGGAAGACCCACGGGGGGAATATTGGGGGAGGTAACTCCTTGTTCCTCAGCTTGAGAGCATGAATCCTTCATATGGTAAACCTTCAACTTGGAGATCTCTTCAGCCTTGCAGTCCATTTTCTGCCTGGAAACCGTGTTGTCCACAATCTGTAGGACCTTCTGCACCTCGCTTAAATTACTGCCTACCGCAGGAAACCCAAGCAATGGTGCTTCCATCCCTACACCTAAGTGCTGCATTGGACTTTGAGCAGAAGCATGAACTCCTAAGGGGCTGGTTGCTCCAAGTCCACCGTTCATAAAAGGACTAGTTGCACTAAACCCATGTGAGGCCATAAGAACCTTATATTCATTGAAATCTAGTGGTTCTGTTTTAATTTTCAGTAGGCCTGTTTGTTCAGACATACTAAGTGGTTTGCCATTCTCCAGCTTGTTTCTCAGCTGTGTAATGGCTGAATTAGTAGGAGAGGAAGATACAGAATTAGGAGAAGAACCCGTCTTGATATTGTTTCTCATTCTGCCATTTACAGAGATTAAACCAATACACTTCTTGCTGCTGATGTGCGAACTGTAGGAGCCAGAATGGGAGAAACGTTTCTTGCAGTTTGGACACTCGTATGGTTTTTCACCTAAAATGATAATTAAAACCAAATGTTAATTATCATTGTTGCTGCTCTAATTGCAAAGCGATCGCATTTCATACCCAACTGATCGTCTGTGTATCCACTGATTAATAGTGAGGAAAATATTAATTCTAGAAACATGGCCACGCACCACCACTGCTTTACCCTTCTCTTTCCATGGGTCTTGAGGTCAGTTTGGACCCACGGTCTCCAGCCGGCAACAGCCACCAAGGTGTGAGATTGGCTCCAGACTGACCCTTACAAGTCACCCTGTGGTGAAGGGAGTCAGATCAAATCCAGACTGTTCAAATTTGATTTGTTTCTTCTTCTTTTTTTTTTTTTTCTCTTTTTCCTCCAAAAAAAGGAATTTTCACTGGAAATGACCACGGTGTGAGAAGCTGACTCCTGATGTTAGGACCTCCGCGTCAGCATTGGTGGAGGTTTGTGCCTGGACGGAGCCCGGTGGCATTTCGTGTGCCGAACGCTGCGTCAAGCATGAGAGGCAAAATGCACAAGTCATTCAATGTGAGGTGCTTTGCACTTACTCGTTACCTGAGAATATGAGCTGTATTTAACTTGGGGGGACTTTTGGTTACGGAAAACACAACGGACTCTTCAGGGTCCGACTGCACAGAAATGAGTGAACGCTTCTGAGCTCAAACTGCCGAACAAACAATTTATATTATTTGCAGGAAGCTTTACTGTTTCCAAATCTTTCAGTGAGTCCGTGGTATTAACAGCATGATAAATGAGGATGACTCAGCTATCACTTATGAAATACCTTAGTAGCTCCAAGAAGCCAGAAGCAGAACTGTGTAAATTTTAAGCAGTCTTTAAAACTCAGCTAATTAAACAAAATGCAAATGTGCGCACCAGCACCTCTGCTACTCACCACTGTGAATTCGCAGGTGTTCCTTCAGATGGTGTTTATATTTGAAGGCCTTGCCACACTCAGTGCATTTGAACTTGCGATTGCCTGCTCCTTGGGTCAGCATTTGGTGCTAGGAGGAAAAAAAAGAAAAATTATTCCAACACGAATTTTATGCAAGAGAAACCATGAATTTCTAGCTTAAAAAACAAAACCAAAATTAATGTGGCTCTGAATTTATCAAGCGGACCAAAAGGTCTGCATGTACATTTATTTGTCTCATCAGTGTTGCAATAAAAATCAAAATGTTGGCAGTAAACCGAAACAAATGAGAAAGTGCTTTCACATGAGCATTCGATATTTGCTTTAGAATTATTTCCTAAGTCTCTCATCAGAAATGTGTCGCTTTAAGGTATCTTACGATGAGAGAAACTGTTTTATAAGAAGATTTGTGGCTCTTAATATTCCTAGCAGATTCTGAACATGTGGGACTCCGCTTGTTTAAAAATTCTGTTTACTGCGAGTGTAGGAAAGACAGAAACACTGTCGTTAGTGGCATTTCGTGTAAGATTTAATTCATTATCAAGCAGAGGAGACTGCGTCTTCAGCGTGAGCTGCTGCTGGAAATGTTTTTTAAAACCGCAGAGCAGCAGGGAAGACTTGAGCTACCTTTCGTGCCATGTTTTCCCCTGGTGCTCTTCTAAGGGGCGAGGGAAAGTGGAAAGTTAAAAGTGGCATAAAGATATAATCAAAGGCAGCTGACCTTTTTGCAACCAGCANAAAAAGGCAGCGCCGAAACGGTATGACAACTGCGAGGGTGTGCTGCCTCTTCCCACATTCCTGGCGAGACAGATGGTGTTACATGGGACACAGGGAGGTTTGTTCAAACAGCAGCAACCTTCAAAGATCAAGCGGAGCCCAGCCCGCCGCGCGCCATTGAGGGACCCGCGCTCATATGTTGCTGAGTTGCATAAACAAACAGCAACAGCTGTTTTGTCTCCCCCCATCGCCCTCCGAGGACTACTATAAACTTTAGTTGTGCCACTGTTAATATGATACAATCATTTTAATTTACTAATTGTAAATGCCATGAGCAAATGAGGGGACTTTTCAACACCAAAGCTACCATTCATAATGCGCCAGCACCGGCGCGCTCTCGCATGTGAAATTTCAGGCGGTTACGTTGGATAAATGTCTAGGCGGGTTGTTGGGTCTTTTTGTTTTGGTTTGTTGCTTGTGTTTTTTTTTTTTTTTCCCCCTGGTGTTTTTAACGATACGAAGTAAAAGAAAGAACCTTATGGTGGATCAGGTTAGGAAAAATACACACGTGAAAATCTGTTTGTCTACCAGAAAAGCCACGGGAAAGAAGGAACAGGAGAAACCGCTCCAGAATCATTTGTATTGATTTAAGATCAAGCAAAAGATACGGTTCTCTTAAACATGCTAATTGCAAAAATCGCGCGATTAGGAGCTGTGTGTTCGCCTAACTGAATCTACCTTATGCTGAGAAAAACCTACTAAGAGAAATGCAGCTGATGGCGATTTTCAGGTTTTTAAGAAAAATAAATACAGCATGAAGCCTTTATAATTTGAGACAACGCACACGTCTATTTATTTAAGTTTTAACCACGCCATTTGACTTTCCATCACAGCCCTCCATAAGACGGGTTTGCAGAAGTAATTCTCCGGCGCGGACGGGAGTGGTTTTTCTGCTGGTACGTAAAGAGTTTTGTGGCACAGGTCTATCGCCAGGCTGTTCAGGAGCCCTGGGGAAGCTCCGTCACCTGTCTGAGATACGCAGCATTTCCTTAAATGCAGCGCGGAGATAATGTTACACGCATCGCATCGAGGAAAAAAACCTGCTCTGATTTATTGCAGATACGCTGCCGGGCTATACAAACGGTAGCGATGCCACAGTTCTAGCGCATGCATGTGCTGGTGGCACAATCACACATAATAGCCTGTATGTGCTGTAGGAAGCGTTATTCTAAAAATGTGTAATTATGTTTAGCAAACGATTATACAAAATACGCATAATTTCACGTGATTGAAAAGGTTACTCAAGAAGTAATGAAAAAACACTAGCGGATCTTTTGGTATGTCTTGGAGCTCCTATTTGCAACAGTGCAAAGGAAAACTAGGTGAAAAATGGAATTAAAATTGCTGAGATGTTTAATAATGTATAATTAAAATGCTACCGTTTCATTCACTTTTTGAGGAACATAAAAACGAAACTAAAGTCAAGTTAAAGTGCAAATAAAATTTCTAAATTAGAAATTAACACACTCATTCGATCGTGAACATAAGACTATTAAATCATATTAGAAGAGACCATCAAAAAATCATTTAGACCTCAATTAAAGCTATTACCATTAAAAGATCTGCATCTTCAAAATGCCATGAAAAATTAATAATGATTGCCAATCAAAGCAATATCGTTTCTCTAAGGGGTTATTACAGAAAGAAATCACTTAAAACCAGCCCCCCACCTGATCTGTCCCTGGCTTGTGTGTCACCATATGCCGCTCGAGCTGGGTGCGGTAGGCAAACGTGTAGTTACAGAGAGGGCACGAGAAGTTCTCCTCGTTCTTCTCGTGGCGGTACTTGATGTGCTCCTTGAGGGACGTCAGGCGCTTGTAGCCCCGGTCGCAGTAGGGGCAGGTCAGCAGTTGGGCGAAGGCATCTGGAGTTCCAGGTGGCAGGTCTGCACCCCGGGACGGGGAGGGGGGAAAGAGGCAGGCCAAAAGGTCAGCA
The DNA here is from genome assembly GCA_013400535.1 of Scopus umbretta. NCBI lineage: Eukaryota > Metazoa > Chordata > Aves > Pelecaniformes > Scopidae > Scopus > Scopus umbretta. Next base: position 69,803 of record VZTL01028205.1, on the reverse strand, counting down.
AATCAATGGCAGCTCGTGGGCTGATTGCCCGGGATGGTATGAGAGGAATCGCTGCAATCTGCTGCCCGAGAGGGAGGGACGGCGCTTCCAACCGGCGGCGGGAGACACCGGCACCCGCGCACGCCCCGGGCAGACTCGCAGGACCCGCTCCGGACCCCGCGAGGAAATTAATTACGGGCATCGCTCCTCCCGCAGACCTCGCTGGCTGGGAGGCTAAGAAATACTTTTCCCGATCAATGGGCGATTTGCATTCCAGCCCCAGCTCATTACGTTGCTCGTGCCATTGACCGAATCCTTCCTGCCGACGCTTTTCCAACTATTTATCAAGGCGTCGGAGAGCGATGGGTTGCCCACCCCGTCTTTACTTGCATTAGAACTCTATTAAAACTTCCCAAACTCCCAACCAGAGCAGCAGCCTTTCTTCTGTGTAAATTCAGCTCTTCGGTTCACCCGCCAAATCATACAAATTTGCTGAACAAAAAAATCACAATACACTGAAATTACAGCCCCAATCTTTGCTCATGAAATTCCATGCCGCTGCAGCTGTTCTTCAATTTTTAAGGTAAACACCCAGGCATGTAGTGCATTTATAATTGCAACAGCTGCACGAGGTCAGGATACTGGCTAAAAATGAATTACAGCCTCACCATTTTCTTCTTGCCCATTGGCCTCTGGAGTGCCAAGGCGAGACAGTTCCTCAGGGGCTTCGGGGTAAATAATGGCTGTGTCGCTGCGCTGCAGGTACTCCGCTATGCTGACTGCATGCCCATCTCCTTCCTCCAGTTTCCTTTTGGCAAAATATTCCTCAAAGTCCGACGTGCAATTTGCGTTCTTCACTAAAATGAGAGAAGGGGACAAGAAAGGGGGGTTGAGCGCATCCTCCCCGAGAGCTCGGCTTGGGTAGCATCGTTACGCGCAGGCTGAGCTGGGGTACTGGAGCTAGGAGGCTGGGGTTGCAGCTGGATCCTCACTCTCATCGGTCTTGCTCCAGCTCCCAATAAAATTAATGCGGGCTTTCCACCAGCGTGGATGCAAGTGAGGGCGGGCAGTTAAATTAACAGCAACACGGGCTCTACAGGGCAGCGGGAGAAGTTTATGAGGCTTGGGTAATGCAGGTAATCTTTCATCTGTGGAACCTGAACCTTCAGGGGGCTCCTGGGGGACCCACAGCTTTTGGCACGGACACAGCTCGACCTACAGGACTGAGCTCAGCTGCCCCCAGATCCCGAGACGGTCCCTGCATGGAAGACGGTTGTTGCAGGTAGTAAAGACCACAACCGCTTCTCCTCCAAGACGGGTCCTGCCTCGGGCTGCTCACAACAGCATCGCTTACAACATCTTCCCTTTATTTTTTTTTTTCCTTCCTGAAAAATTAACTTAGAATGGGAGAACAGGTTGTTTTAAAAAAAAGGATTGCTTCATAGATTTCTACGAATAGAACCACATGTTTTAGACCGTAACAGGGATACCAAGCCTAAAACCACTTTTACACTCTGTATGAGTTTTCCTTCTTTTCCTTAAATGTAAAACCCAATTTTTTATTGTCCGTGCAACGTCCGTGAAGCATAATATATGCTGAACCACAAAACATCCTGTTACTAAAAATATGCTTTTCTCTTTCGTGTATGAACACTGCATACAGAAAGGCTTTAAAAGCTCTGGGACGTTATAGACAAATACTCATATAATTATACCAGGGGAAAAAAAAAAAAAAAAAAAA
>VZTL01028205.1:61246-68073 GCA_013400535.1 Scopus umbretta | reverse complement strand
AAAAAAAAAAAAAAGAGCTGATCATTTTCTTTCTCTAACTTTTTTTTTTTTTTTTCTTAAGAACTTGGAAGACACCGTTGGTGGCAGGGAATTAAAGATACTTGTTTTTAACTGACCATAAATGAAAAGAACTGCTTATGACTGATTACATTTTTAATGTATTTCTCCTTAGGTGAAATAAGAAAATGAGGCAATGCCATAAACTATTCTACAGTTCATGTAAAAGTAAAAAATTGAATGGCACGATTCTGCTCTCACTGACACCAGGGAGCAATGTGGAGTAAACTCATGGAAATCAAAGGGCCTACAGGGTTATACTGCCTTGTAACCCCTGGATATGAGAGACTAACCAGCTCCTTGGTGTTTAGAAATGGGTAAATGCTTTGCCTCAGTCTCCTACAGAAATGCAAGGTGATGCTGGCAGTCCGAATGAGACGTGGTCTCTGGCTGGGGCACAGCTGGAAGCCTGAAAGCGCCTGGTTTGAAGCGCTGATCTCGCCATCATCGATAAGAGTAGATACTCGTCTATGCAAACCTCATCCCTTGAGCCGATAAAATCAAATCCTCTGGCTGAGACAAATATGCCCTATTTTTCGTATGAGCTGAGCAGCTTCTCAACCGTTCTGCAGTATTTTAGCGACAGTGACCAAATGGCAGAGGGTGCGGGACCCCGTTTTTGGAAGGAAACTTCTGTTCCTATCGCCGCGGCTTTGTAGGGACTAGCTACAATGCCACAGAGCTCCTCCCTTGGTCCCTCTGTAGCTCCTGTTATCGTTTGTTATTAGCATGAGAAATGGTATCTCCTTCCCTCCCACCCCCCCAAAAAGCAACTTCTAGAGAAGGGGAGTGTGTATACGGAGAACAAGACCGAGTACCTTACCTCCATTTTGTTGCTGTGAGAGAAATGTAACAAAATGGTGGTTACTGCAGGACACCTTATGCACAAGAGCGTCAGACTATGGTTTTGACTTTGTTCTTATCAGAACAAACCTGAGGTTTTACTTCTTAGGTTGAAGACCTGACTTTTCTTTCCCTTGCTATGCCTAGATCTTCCAACCGTTGCACAATCGCCTACCCTGTAGCTTAACGCTACCCCATCTCCGCTCCTTCTCTTGGCTTGGCAATAGATCCAAGGAGAGCCAAGTTCATTATTTGCCAGACTCAGGCCAAGACCCAGTAAATGCTACCTGCGAAGCAAGGAAAGAGAGCTTTTCTCCAGAGAGGAGATATGGGAGCAGGAATAGGGAAATGGTGGGATGGCTCCAAGGGATGGGTCCATGTGTCCTTCTCCTCCTCCAGGCAGGCTGGGGGGTGGGGGTCGGAGCTTGCAGCTGCGTTTATAGGATGGGGATTCAAGCCACCAAGCAAGGCCTGAGTTAACATTAGGAGCTTCAGTCCCAAACTCGAACCCAAACGAGGTTCTTCCTTCCCGGTCCCCAAGTCTATCTGGAGGCTGATCCAACAGGCTGTGGAGGACTGCTGTGATATTACTGGCCTTGGCTTCCTAATTCTCTGGATTATTTAGCTTCTATGTCTGTGCATGCAATCTGGGAGCTAAAGCAAATGTTTATGTCTACACTATAAACCCCTAAAAACAAGGGGATTTAGTGGAAAAGCTGACAGATCCTTAACTGAAACAATACAACCAGCACTGCAACACTGCAGATTAACATAAATAGCAAAAGGTGACCATGTGTATCTGGTTTCTCACCAGCAACGTTACTGACAATGCAGACATGGCTGGAAGCTCACCCAGTGTTACTGAAAAGACCCATCTGATAACCATTAGGTTATTCTCTCTCAATTTCTGGGGGAAGGCTTGCTTCCCCTCCTCGTGCCCTAATTTGTTTTCCATGCAGAAAGTCATGTTCCCGGATTCCTCGTGGGCTGACACTGCACACACATTGCACATCCCCTCCTGCGAGGCAAGAATTTCGGCGAGATCTACGGCGGGTGACCTCACCAAATAAGTCTTTTTTTAATTAATTATTGGAGCCTGGAGAGCAGAAGTATTTTCAGCTCCAAAAGCTGATCTGGCCGTGTCACATAAAAATAAAATGCATTAAGGAAAGCTATCTTTGGAGGCATTTAGGACCTTTCGAGATAAAGTGAGAGAGAGGTTCAAGGAGCTTGGGAGACCAGCTATTTTGTGTGGGAACTCGTCCTGCGAGATGGTGATAGCCGCCCTTAATCGCAAACAAAGCTAATAAAACCACAGCCTTCATTAGCCAGGAAGTGAGAGGCCCCCATTGGTACACACAGATTACAGCCTGAAAACGGCCTGTCCTCCAACCTGCCAAGTTTTACTTCTGTTTTCCTCCCCCTGAAGGTTGTTGGTTTTTTTTTCCCCCCTTCTTTAAATTATATTAAGAGATCTTTACTCGAAGCCTGTCAGATGTTAGTAATCGAAACCAGGAAAATTTTTTCTGTTTGTTTACAGGGAATTTGTTAATCTATTTTCTACAACCCTCCCAGTTGTAATAACTGTAACAGGTACAGTAAAATAAGCCATAGGAATTTATTCATTCACATTTTAAAAACCCCTTCTGCAAAACATCATTTTGTCAAGTAACCATTTCAGAAATCCCAGAAATATTTAGAAATTAATTTAGCAGGACCAAAGACTAAAATTTTCACTCTAATGGTCACTTTTGCTTTTCCACTATAAAGCCTCCATGGCTCATTATAAAAATGCAGCTGATTAATGTATGGATAACAAGATTTCTTTTTTAAGTACCACTAGGAAGTGGCCGTTTTGACAATAGCAGAATAATTTAATAACAGAGACTTTTTCTTTTTGTTTTCTTTCTCTGCTAATGACGTTCTGCAATTAATTTGATGCTAAAAATACACCACAGTTGTTGCATGCACCTACAGCAACTTTGCCGGTTGGATGTATGTGAATGAGTCTGAAGCTCTATCTCCTATCCCCGTGCCCAGCCCAGGTCATGGAGCGCTACCAGATCTTGTGTCAAGAGGGAGAGGCATGAGAGAAACCTTCTGGGCCCATCTGGAAGAGCCCATGTTAACCTGTAGGAAGACCTAAATGGCTTTCTTGGACACTAGAAGATCACTGATTCAACTTCTTTCATTCGGTCGAGTCTCAGGCTCACCTCATCTATTTTATTAAACATCAGTATTAAATCCCCCTACTACCTGCAGGGAAAAATTGAGGCCAGGCACTCAAGACAAGCCCAAAGCCTGTAGTGAGGCTGAGGAAGAAAACTTTGAGCACTTCCCAGAATAGGTAGGAAGGCTCTCCCACAGCTCAGGGACTGACCTCTTCCCTTTCTTCCTCCAACAATGGTTGGGGCACCCCAACAGGCAAGCCGGGGGATTTTTTACTCTGCACGAAGGACGCTGCAGCTCCCAACTGTCACCTGACATCTTCCACTCAAGGTGCAAAGACCGGCAAAGGTGTTTAGTTTATCATATGACTAAATAATCTGGCATCGCTCTTAAGAGACTACGGAGCCTGCAGCCGTTACAGAAACATGTCCTACCCAGCCTGCTGAGGCACCAGCCTCCTCTAAAGGAGGTGGCTCTGAACACCTCAGGGATAACAGATTTGGGTTAAACACTAGCAGAGCACTAGACAACTCGTAATGGTTATTTAAGCAAGCAGATAGCAGCGGGAGTAAAGAGGAGGAGGCCGGGACTTTTGCACAGGACATTTGGGGAAGGAAATCCAGAGCAGCTTTTGCGTTTTTAAGTGCAGACCGCCTAAATGCGAAGCACTCCTTGAACCACGAGTTTGCAGGGCGCAAAGCTGGGTAGGGGCGACCCTTATCTTTTCCCCCAGAAAACCGGTTTCGGAAGAGGCAGGACACCCCATCCACCCCACGCAGAGCTAGCGGCAGGGCTGTGCGGCGGCTCGAGGGCACCCTGCCCCCAGAGAGATGCCGTGAGGCCAAAGTCGGGCAGGCAGAAGAGACCATCAGATACTGGAAGGGAAGGGGCTAAGAGGACATGAAGTCTTCCCCCTCAAGCAGACCACACTGCAAGTATGAAAGAGTCAAGGCCTGTTATGGTAAGGAAAATATGTGCAAAGGAAGTCACACGGACTGATAGGGGACCTCAAAGCCTCTGGTAATGGTAATTCAGATAACCATCAAGTCTTATTTCTGAATCAGACATCTTTTAAAGTCCTGTTTCTCCAAGTGCTAAGCACAATTTGTCTCTTTATTATCGTCCCTTGAAAATAAAAAAGCTTTTAAAATACATAGGTAGCCAGATCTGTATGGCAACATCATTAAGTATATATGTAACGATAAACTGTGCCTTGGTGCCACCCTCCTTTCAGGCGTAATAAATCTAATGGATGAAAAAAGCAGTGACAAGGTTTTATTTTCCTATTATTTTCCCCCTCAAGAATTATAAGGTAAATTTTTTGTGTTACTTAATAAGAACATTGGGGTTTTATGTGGGTGTAACCAACATTAGGAAAGTGTGAGTAATAAAATGCTTGCAAGACTTAGGTACCACCTTTTACAGTAATATTTGTAGAGGGCATTACCTACGAACTAAATACCATAACGGAATGCATAGAAATGTACCTGTACTAGAAAACTCTTACTTTCAACCATGACAACCAGGGCTATCTGCAACATCTCAAATTGTGACAAAATGCAAAAGAAACATTGGGTGAGGTATGGCCTTCAGCTGTGCTGAGGATGGAGTGGGGCCTTGTGGCCTTTGGAAAGAACATGGTAAACCCCTGAATTCATTTGGATTAGAAAACAGTAACAGAAACCTTTTGCTGTTTTGCTCTGCTACAGAAAAAAAGAGATGGCTCAGAGATGATGCCTGTTAAATATCTCTGTCCCCTTTCTTGTTCCACAAAATGTATTGATTTCTAAGAAGAGGGGAAAGAAAGAGATGTGGAAAGTGTGTGGGGGGGAAGATTAGCCAGAAACATAATAATCTCATAAATATGCATTTAAAGTGTGTGTGTCTGTGTATCTACGTAAGGGGTTTATGTGTGTCTTGCTGAAAAGATGTTTTCAGTCTCTGAAGTAGCTTACTCTGTGCACCATGTGAATCCGGGGTTGCCAAGAAGGGTGCACCCCATCCTCATTATCAAGCTCTTTGTACAGTCTCTCTCATTAAAAGACTACTGTATCTTGGTCCAGCTACTTTAAGCTACGCTGTATTCGCCCTCGCTGGGAAAACATCTCCTCGTGCTGCTGGAAACTATTAGCTTACGAGGGTGCAGTTAAAAGGAGTTAGGGGCTGAAATGTTGCCGAGCACGGGAGGGGTGGCAAGGACTCTCACCGGATGAGTTTGTCGCTGCACCGTTGCCATCAAGTTGGGGAAAAAAATTAAAAAACTGGGAGAATTAAGTAAATGTTTCCCGATTGTTAAACTAAAAAGAAGAAAGAAATTTTGTCACTTCTTCCTTTCACGCACAGCTAATTCTACAGGAGACAGAAGAAAAGCGATGCTCGTATCATGCAATACCTTACCTGTACCATTGTTTCCAGTGGTCTGAATGCTGGCTTCAGGCCCCATAGTGTCATAATCTTCCTTCATTTCTTCTGTGAAATAAGCATGCACACTTTTAGCATTTGCACGTTATTGAATGGCTTACAAAGCTAGGGAGCACGCTGCGGTAACAGGGAAGATCCCGCTAAGGGAAGGAGAGAAAAGGGCTGTTGTGGACCTCTACACAATGGCTTTGTTCTGGCAACTGAATGAGTTCAGCGGTGCTGGATGGACGAGAACTTATTTACTTTAAACATGACAGCGAGCGGTGGAAAACAGCACTATTTGTTCGGAGTAAATGAAGGGCTTTTCCCAATATCAAATCTAATACGCCATCGGGTGATAAAAAGGGATTTTTTTGCTTTTTGCTTCTTTCTGCATTTAAAAGAAATAATCAGTTAACAGACACTGAGAGAGCTATACCTGGAAGAAACTGCAAATATAAAAGGAAGATACAAGAAGTTCTTATATCTCTGTTTCTATCTATCGTCACACAGATCTTCTGAGCTGTCATCGTCATTTTAACCTCATTTGAAGCGCAGCATGTATGAACATCAAGTGGTGCAGAAATGTGACAAATTTTCAACTCTGGGCAGTTCTTCTCTGCCCCTCCGGTTTGTTTGCGTCTTCTGTGCGCTCTCTGTGCACTGACAAAGTCTGCCTTTATGGCCATAAACGGGGTTAATTCACATGCAAATGAGCATGATATGTGTAGAATTATTTACTAGGTATTTATCATGGATCGGTGTGCTTTCCAGGAAGCTGGGAGCTTGGAGCGTGTTAAAATAACATTTCGGAGAGGCTGGATGCAGCTCCATCACTGGGGAGAACGCTTATTTTCATAGATGGGTCAGCCTGCCTCGGAGTGCCTGTCAGACCTGGTTTCTTGCTGCTAATTTGTTAGTTCGTGTGCAACAGGTATTCACACATCCAGCCCGGTTAAGATTTAACCCTCCAAAGGGTTTTCACAGGCAAAAATAAATATACATAACATTTCTTTCTCGCCTGCTCAACTTCTCCTAAATGCCAGCCTTTCTTTATTTGAAGACATGCACAAACATACTTTTTTTTTTTTATTTCCCCCCAAGTGAGACAATTTAGTGTTTCAGATTTAAATGAAAAACCTGCTTTAATCTTTCACTTGGCCAGGCTGGTGAGAAATAAAATGGCAAAAGGCACCCAGAAATGGTTCAACAACGCCCCCCCCCCCAAAAAAAAAAAAAAAAAGAAAAAGAAAGAATTTCCCAGAAACGAACACAAGTCGATGATGATTCAGGAAGATGGATGCTGCTCGGCCACTCAAGTGATAGACTGGCAAGAAGATCAAAGCCCGCTATTAAAA
>VZTL01028205.1:53746-56246 GCA_013400535.1 Scopus umbretta | reverse complement strand
CACGTCTGTCCGTCCGTCCGTGCGCACGGCGGTACGCGCACGCAGCGAACACATGCACCTGTACACATACCGGACACGTCCGCGCGCACACACAAGTCTGCCTGTCCCAAGACAGACTGGAGAAGCTCTGTCCTTCTTCGTGTGCTCGCCCCACATAGAGCCTACGCTTTTAAGTAGAAAATGAGGAAAAGCCATCTCTTCTGGGCCATTAATATTACTACAGAGATGTCTTCATATTGCCGNAAAAAAAAAATGAAAAGGATTGTGTGTCAGGTTCATAATGCTTTTGGAGAATTCTTGAAACATGTCTAGTTACAAATTTTAGTCAGTCATATCTGTTTGCTTTGACAGGTTCCCAGGGAGGAAAAAAAGGAACAAAAAGAGAGAGATTTTTTTTGTCATGTGAGGCTGGGGACAAAAAGATTACACCGTGCATATCTGTTCATAATATGATCTTTGTATAATCCGCGGGTCTGCACTTGCCTTCCGAACAACTGCACAACAGGTGCAAATTAAAATGAAAACGGCAGTGGAGCTGGGCAAACAGAATCTGCTGACCTGGTTTGAATACCAATTGACGGGGGAAACAAAACCTTTTCAAGAGGTGTGACNCAGGTTCCTTGTTAGGTGGCATTAAAAATACATTGGTTTAATCATACTTGACCCTGCTCGTATTTGAAGGGCGATGTAAAAGTTAGACGTTACACATTTTGGTAAAGCTATTACGTGGCTCGTTCCAGGCAGAACTGGGATGCCTAAGACCGAAGCAAGGTCTGCAAGGCAAGGTACCGGCATCAGCAAGCAACTTGCCACCGGCACTCGTCTCGCCAGCCTGCACGAGGCAAGTATGCCCAGGGAAGGAAGTACACTCTATTCATCTGCTTTCTCCACCACAAACCTATTTTAGTGAAAACAGGAAGAACAGGTAAAGTATTGCAGGAATTAAAAAAAAAAAACAACCCTGCCTTACCTGGACCATCTACAGAGGCTTGCAGGATCTCATTGTTGTGCCAGGTGTGATCTACTCCACTTTCCCTCATCTCATCTTCCTCTTCCTCTCTGGGCAACGCTGCTTGGCTCACATGTGGGGAAGACTCATGGTTGGGCACACTGGCTGGGCTGGTTTCCTGGTCCAGCGTGTTGATAGCACTCTCGTCTTCAGCAATGTGTAGCTTGTCCTCCTCATCTGTTTCTGAACCCGTTTCCACTACATTTTCATAGTTCACTACTGTGGAAAAAAGCAGAGAACACAAACCATTAGAAGAAATCCCCTTTGCTAACTAGTTCCCTACATGCAAAATAATTGATCTTTTTATTAGTTAGCACTGTCAACAAAATTCGGTATCAGAGACTTTTCATCTTTTAAAAAATTTCTTCCAGGAGCCTAGTAAAGCACTGGATATTTACGGAAATTATGTTCTGCTAAAAATGCAGGGAGAAAAGTTTTTAAAACAAACTACTGCTACGTGTCCAGAGCCCTCTTAGCGAGCCGAGTATTTCCGTATCTTCTCGTTCACTGACGTGACCGACGTAGACAAGAGTGCCCCGATGCACTATGGCCAAAGACCAGCCGTGGTTTACATTACCTGGTGCTGTGCCCGCTCCGCGCCCGGGGACGTACGCGTTGCCTTAACGGCCATACATCACCCTGCCTACGCGCAAGAGGTTCACGTCTGTCCGTCCGTCCGTGCGCACGGCGGTACGCGCACGCAGCGAACACATGCACCTGTACACATACCGGACACGTCCGCGCGCACACACAAGTCTGCCTGTCCCAAGACAGACTGGAGAAGCTCTGTCCTTCTTCGTGTGCTCGCCCCACATAGAGCCTACGCTTTTAAGTAGAAAATGAGGAAAAGCCATCTCTTCTGGGCCATTAATATTACTACAGAGATGTCTTCATATTGCCGTAATTACAGCAGATTTCAAAGTGGCACAACCAAGACCAACACTGAAGCTAAAATAACTCGCAGGAGCAGGCGAGCTGCTTTTGCAGCCCTCGGTCCCAGAAATGCTCGGTAGCTTTTCTTAAAATAGACAGCCTGTAAATAAGGTCTGTGAACTCAATTGAAGGTGGCTGTTTCTGAATTAGTCAGCCCTCACAAGGCTCTCGGCCTACATGCTAGTACATAAATTGTCCACTTTACCACCAGACAAGAAAGATTAGAGTAATAAACACGGGGCATTAGCTCAGCTAGAGAAACACACCAGCCGTTACGCACACGCGGGATTGCCAAGAACTGTTAACCCAACTCTCCAGAAACGCACACAAAAAAACAAGTTAAAGCCATGACATCATGGGAACGAGAGGGAGAGAGGGAAGGCGAGAGGGAGAGGGCATCCGTGGAAAGGGGGGGAAAAAAAGCGCAAACAATTTTCAGGTTCATTTTGATTTCTCTGTGCCTAATAAAGCAATCCTCTGCTAAGTTATCAACTGAGCTATCTCAAGTGGCTCTTGCCAGCTATCGGATTATACAAAAGTGGAAGGAGGGCGGGGGGG
>VZTL01028205.1:42952-53677 GCA_013400535.1 Scopus umbretta | reverse complement strand
AAAAAAAAAATGAAAAGGATTGTGTGTCAGGTTCATAATGCTTTTGGAGAATTCTTGAAACATGTCTAGTTACAAATTTTAGTCAGTCATATCTGTTTGCTTTGACAGGTTCCCAGGGAGGAAAAAAAGGAACAAAAAGAGAGAGATTTTTTTTGTCATGTGAGGCTGGGGACAAAAAGATTACACCGTGCATATCTGTTCATAATATGATCTTTGTATAATCCGCGGGTCTGCACTTGCCTTCCGAACAACTGCACAACAGGTGCAAATTAAAATGAAAACGGCAGTGGAGCTGGGCAAACAGAATCTGCTGACCTGGTTTGAATACCAATTGACGGGGGAAACAAAACCTTTTCAAGAGGTGTGACCACAAGGGTTTAGGCAAGTTCAGGCTGGGTAATGCCCTCAGAACTACAAAAAAAGAGAGATATTCTAACATCTCTGCTCTAGCTGTGTGGTCCAGATATACCTTAGTACAATCAATAATGTGCTCCTTTTTCCCTTCTTTTCCTGGTGACTGAGATTTAACCATTTCTTAGCAACAAGCAGAAGATTCTTTACAAATGTTCTCAGCGCTGACTCAGGGAGGCTCCAACAAAAGCCCGTAAGGCCTGGGAAGCTTTCAACCCACCTCCTAAAAAGTGATCTTTGGGCACAGGAGGAATAAAGAAAGGTCCAGGAGGAGTGAATAAAATTATCTAAGGCTGGACAGGCATTAAAAGGCCTTTATCCTGAAAAAAACCATGCCTTTTAAGGTCTTTTTTTGCATGGACCACGCTATCCCAAGTGACACGTGAGCGCTCCTGCAGCAAAGCAACTGAAATATTTTCCTAGAGGAGGGAATGGGGAGAAAAAGAAAAAAAGAAAAGGGGGGAAAAAAAGGAGGCAGAGCGAGAGAGTCAGAGTTAGAGAAACAGAGGGAGGGAGAGAAAGAGAAAGAGAGAGAGATAAATGATTTATGAACAGCCCTTGAGGAGTCCCAAATATCAGAACAATCTAAACATGCAATGAAGTCATGTCTCACTATATAGGGTCAGGAGCAGAACATCCATCACCTTCACAGGCCAACAATACTTCACAACCTTTAGGGTTCTCTCTCACAAATAGTAGTAAATACTTTTAAACTAAATAAATAACTGCTGTCAACTTCACTTACAGAAGCCCTCTGCCATCTTTTTGCAGAGCTGCATTAGCCAAGGATGCCCGTGCCCGCAACGCAGCCACTTGGCGTAATTCAGCATTCAGGTAAAACAATTTCAAACGGCCACAATAATTATTCACGTGTGTAAAGACAAGGCTGTGAGGATCTTTCTGCACACTAATTGCATCTATTTCACCAATGCTCACGCCAGGGGATTTTTCTTTTCTCTTTCAGACTTTTGCGAAGTTCGGTGACTAACTGCGTGCGTATGTTGTTTCTATGTGTCAAATCAGACACAGAAATAGTAAAAAAACCCAGCCTCACGATGTGAAATTCAATATAATATCATCACAGCCTTTGCTTTCCCGTTTTCAGAAGTTAACTGTTGTCACCACTGTCAGCACAAACATACCTCAGCAGTCTGGCTCTGCCTTTACAGGAAAACAAAAAGGATTTTTTTTTTTTTAATAATAATTGACAATAGTTTCTTTAAATGTGGGTCACTAGGCAGAGCAGACAATGCATTTCAAGCTGATTACTATTTTCGCACTTATGATGCATAAAGTTGTACTCAGTGTCGAGAAATGAAAGCCCTCCTACACAACGCATCCTAACTTCAGACTCTGTTCTTTCCACTAGGTCAAGCAAGCAACTCTAAGCTTCACCCAAAATTTACGCATGCGGTGGAGGTAGAGAGATGGCACGAAAACAAATTGCTTCAAGTCCACAGAGGAGAACCCAAAGAAGTCCTCCCTGCATTTGAATGAACGGGAGGGAAGACGCACGGGTGGCCAGCCCAGAACACACACTCATTTTACACCTGACTCCAAGGTGCACCAAAAAGCCAGCTACAGAGCAGGAAGAAACGTTGAGGCCAGCGCCAATATCCACGACCTCGCAGGAATTAATGATAATTCTGTGTAACGGTCGCACTAGCAAAACATGCTCGGAAGGATACACAGGTACTGTCCTGGACTGCAGTGGTATTTGCCGTTGAGTGCCGCGTGTACGTGGCAAGGGGTAGATCGAACCAGAGGAGGAGTATCTGAATTATTGGCATGGCATTCCATTTTGTGCTGAATCGTATTCAGGTTTCATTTTCTGTAAAGGGTTTACCAGAAGGTACGCAGCTCAGACTTCAACTACCTCCAGAACAATGGGGACCTGGAGAAGTACGAATCTCCAAAAAACTAAAAGTAAAAGGCTCTGGCTTTAGCTCTGACAAGCATTATTTTCGGTCGAAATTGTTATATTCTAGGAGATCTTCTCCATGCCTCCTTAAAATAAATGATACCCCAAAGAGTATCTTCAGAGAGATTAATTTTACAGCCAAATTTAAGCAAACAAGATGTTCTTTTTGCTATCTCTAGAAAGAATTTCCTTGGTTTATGTGTTTTTTTGAACAGTGCGATGGCAGAACTACATGTGACATTTTCTTCCCATAATGGTACCTGCTGAAAAAATTCCTCTATTAAAAATGGCCCACGCTAACATTTCAATGTTGATAATAATGAGTCTGACATTTGAAATACAGTGGTTGCAGTGTTGTCTTGAAGATGTTCTGCTCAACATTACCTAACTAGCCCCTTTTCATACTTACGTGCTTTCTGTACATTATTCTGTCAGTTACTGAACAAATAAGACATCAGTTGCTAATGTATTAACATGCAAAAACTACGCTTAAGGGCCAAACACTGCCCCCAGTCCACAATGTAACTCCCATTGATGTCAAGCACGGTTAAGGTTGTGACAACCAGTAAAAGAAGGGAACTGAAAAGTAGGGGATCAATTTTCTCCCTGATCTGCAAGGAATTTATGCAAACAGCTCCCTGCAGAACGAGGGATGGGAAAGGCAGCGTACGTCGTGCCACGGGATGGGGGACGGCTGGTTTCCTCCCGCTCTGGCCCGTTCGGCCTCTACCAAGGCATCTGGGCTACCCTTTTGAGAAATGCCCAGCCATTCCAGATGTGCTCGGTGGTCAGGTCGCTGGTTGGATTGCTCCCTGGTTTTTCTATAATGTAAGAGTAAGTGGTTGCTCAAAGGTGGCGATTAATTTGCCACTGGAAATGACAGTGTCCAGGTAAGTATGAAAATACGCCCTTCTCCTTGATGGGCGATGAAAACTCTGTTTCATCCCCACGTGAAGAACTGCACGCTCGTGATGACCTGTCTACGTGCAGACAGCCCCAGGCAGGAGTGGCCGGTGGGATGAACAGAGGATAAACCGTGGGAGAAGCCCTAGAAGCAGCCTGCAGCCTGGCCAAGCCTGGAAACGGGAGAGAAGAAACTGGTTTCTTCCAACTGGTTCTTGGAGATTCCCAAGCCACGACCACGTGTTCCGGCTTAGTGCGTGCAAAGTATTTAGGGCAAAAAGACTTACATGTGGGCAAATTCTGCATGTAGATAAGAGTACTATTTTTTTTTTCTTTTTTTTAATGCATTCTTACTCTGTGGATAACAGAGTCCTGTAATGCTCACAGCACTGTGCAGCACATTAAGTATAAATGATATGATCTAAGAATGAAGTAATAGCATTGCCCTTGCATTTCCTCGCTGTTTTCATCTACAGACTCTAAACAGAAAAGGCCTTACCTGCTTTTTGTGTGTGTGTGATTGTTATCTCCTCTGTTCTGTTACTAATGAGCGTCTCTCATCCTAAGAGAAATGAGGACGATACAAGTGATACGACAGGAAGCTGAGGGTACACCCACTCTTTTCCCACCAGAATAAACACTGTTCTCAGGGAAGGTACATTGATAATAAAAATACATTTAATTTTAGAAATTTCTCAGGCAACCGTAATTGGTAGGGGAATGGTGATCCTAATAGGATGTACCATCAACATGTAAACCCCACAAACGGGAAGACTTAGGATGTAAGAGACAAAATTTTGCCAACAAACAGGACCTCAGCTATCCTTAAGATGTGACCTCAAGGGTTGCTTAATTCTGAAGCCTAAAAGCTGATGCTCAGGCCTGTGTCTCACCCTGCCAGGATGCCTTTACACATAAGTGTTTTGGAATACGTATTTTGTTAAAGTAGTTAAACCCACTACAGACTTCAACAAGAGACTGTGATACTATTTTGAACCGCAATAACAAGGAACGCTCCTGTATCATGTAGGCAAATTACCTTGTATTTTTTCTATTTATATCTTTAGCTAGAGTCCTGAGGCCGTTGCCCAAGTGGCACTGTCGGATGAGATACACTACCAATTGGTGAGGCTCTTGGCTCCCTCTTGGCTTCTCTTTTTAGGAAGTGTTTGATTCCTTCTTCCTGCTAACAGCAATGGGATTCATCAAGGTTTATATATCTTGATTGGGAGACACGAATTTTGGCAATTGCGTGGTCAACCAATCTCTGCTATCCTTATGGCTGTCTCCGCGCTGAAGTGCTAGGCCAGTTATTGGATGTCGATGACCAGCAGCAGATCTGTCTTCCTATGAATTGTGAGGGTGTTGATTAAGTCACACACGCTAGATTCCCAGACTAAAATTTCTCTGCTGGATACGTACTTTTAAACGGTTACACAGCACTAAGAGCACAGCTGAATGCTTTTAGAAATATAAATAATTGATTATTTATTTATCCTTCAAGATAGCCTTTTCTCCTAGCAGATTATAGAGCTTATTCACAGGAGAAACAAAAGCATAGCCTAGAGGAAGACAATATACCTTCAGTTTTTGCTTGAAATGAGTATGGAATTGGTATGACTCTAATGTTCATGATGTTCGAGAAGATGTTTTTGTTGCTTAACTGTATCCTTGATCTGATTTTGATAATTTTTAAGTATTTAGGGACACATCTTGTAAGTCTTAAAAAAAAATTACATATACACTACCTTATGAGGACTCAAATAGCAGAAGAAAATTCTCTCTGTAATAGTGCAGCTTAATACATTCACACTTCTCTTTCCCTGCTCAAAATCTGCTTTACTCTTTCTTTAAACACAGAAGTGAGAACAGGACTATTCTCATAGATACCCTACAGATATAGTTTAAAAAGAAAAGAATAGTCTAATCTTCTTGAGGACGGAAGAGACAAGTGAACAAGAAAAGATGGAAAAAAAGATGAGCTCCAGTGAGGGACTCTCCTATGTTTAATGACATTTATTTGCGTTTGAGTCCTGCTCCTGATGGCATAAAATAAACTTTTTCCCTTTTCAAAACCCATGCATTTGCTCCCATGTTCTAGATGTCGTGGAACCAAAAACCAGAATGGATCTGACTGCAGAGTGCCTAGTTCACAACGTTTATTTGCATTTTATATAGGAGAAATCTCAGGTATTTTCATATCTGCATTTTTACTAAATCACCTTTCTTTTACTTTCACAGTGATTTTAAGTCACTTCACTGACTTCAGTAAGATGGCTCCAGATAACCACAGGATTTGGTCTACTTTTTCTACTGACTGACTGAAAAATCTGGCTACAGACAAGACAGAAGAATGCAAGATTTACAGCGGAGGGACGGAGCCAACCCTGTGTTCTGATTAGCAGTTTGGATGCCATTGTTCTGTCTGGAAAACACATGTCATCCGCAGAATCACCCAAGCTGTCCATTGGCATCTGCCAACATATCCTCCATCACCCCTCTCCTCCTTACTTCTCACTCTCGTCCTTAAACCTCTTTCCTCATTGCCCTGTATTTCTGAAATGCCCCCAAGTACTCCGATGCAGTGAGGAGGTGCCCCTTGTAAAAACTGATGTGGGGTTCACCCCCCCACACCGGTATCACCTTCAGTCTCAAGCTGACCGTCTCAAAATAACAGAAAATAGACGGTTCCTCTGTGTCTTCTAGTGTGTCAGATTTGTGCTGTGTTTCTCTCTGGGGACAGAAATTCATAATAGCCCAGAGGCTTCATATTTTTTAAATTGTCGCAGTAAGACTTGAGTGCCTCCATGAAAGAAGCAGTAGAAAGAGATGCCTGAAGGTAGGCTGGGAAGAATCCAAAATGATGTCAGGTTTCCTTCTACCTTCCCATCAATAGGGTCTTTGAAGAAGCCGCCTCTTCAGAAAAGAGAAAGTAACTTTCTCTTTAGTTAAAAAGGCTACCATGGTTTCAGTTTGGAGACTGACAGTTGCGTTAGCTTTATTACCTTAAAATCTATACAGCCTCATGGTTTGCAGTGGATGGCTTTGCCTCCATGAGTTTTGATGATGTCCTTGAAAGAGAAATATAGATGCATCGCTTCATTCGGTGTTGACTTTGGAGGTGAATATTTTATCCCTTTTCCTTTCCCTGGCTGTTTGCAAACAGTAGTGGTAACTCCTATCCAGTATGCCTAAGCATTGTAGCGGGGGGCGGGTGGGGTGGTGGAAATCAAAGCTTTTACTGGACTAGAACAGTTCCAAGTATGATAGTTCTTCCTCACTGCAGTGACTGATGATGAGGGACAGAGCAGATGAAAGAGGAGCTGGAACTGTATATCGTTGACTATTATCTTTTATCCCAAAGATGCTTTTACTATTTTCATTATTGGTTTTAGCTTTTATGTAGAAAGAAAAGATTCCTAACTAAAGGAAAATATGTTTCCTGAGGTCTATGCATTTTTGTTTATAACTTCTTAGGGAGTAAAATCTTTCACAGTCTTGAAGAGTCCTGAGAAAAGTGGGAGTCTTGCTACAGTATAACTTTTCCAGCAAAGGATAATTTCTGCTGAAATATATGGGCACGGCAGTTTCTGGCAAGTAATAAATTGCCATTTACCCACTTGATGTGTCTACCAGTCTGTTGAGAACCTGCTCTTTTGCTATGAAGGGCAAGAAATACAGTCTGTACCACCCTGTCACACCCAGGCAGAGCTACAACAGCTGAACATGATTATTTCTTAGGAACCCAGCTCTCCCGCCATCTCCTTGGAAGAGTTTAAGTTTACATTTGCCAGCAGGATAATTCTCCTCCAGCTGTAGACTGTGTTGGGTAGAAGAATTTGTCAGGTTCCCACTATTTTGAGGGACGTGGCAAGACCTGGGAGGGGAGCCGCCATCTATTGGACTTCATAGGTAAAAGTAAAATTGTCTTAAGGTTATTCACCTAGGATGTATTTTGTAGAAAAAATAGAAGTAAAGAAAAAAATCAACTCTTACTCCCACCAAGTAAATCTAGACCAAGAAAGTTTGTTTTTGTTTTTGTTTTTCTGGTCAAGAAAGACTGGGATGGTGGCTGAGTAGTTGTGGATGAGTCGTTTGTATGTTCTTATCAAATGAGTTGACTTGTCCTTCGATCCCAGCCAAGAGGAAGTCAAATCCACTGCTAACACAATGGCAGAAAGAGTTGCTGCATATCTACTGCCTAATAGATATCTAATAGATAGGCAGGTGGGAGGAAAAGTAGAATTACCCAAATATTGCAGGTTGAAGATTTTATTATTTAAAAAAAAAATAAAATCCAAAGAAATGTTTCCTGAAATCCCTTAAGACTGCCAGACGAGACTTATTCTTCCAAGCTGTCCTTATCTGCTATGTGAAGCTGTACTTACAGACATCATTCAAACGGTGGACCATTGAGCACACAGGTCTTAACATCCACGCAACTGCCAGGAGGAGTTATAAAATATCACGTAACGCACTTTTCATACAGAAGTAGCACCTGGGTTACCTAAAGTGAACGGAAAGATCTTTTGTGAATGGACGCAAATGGCGCCAGAGGCAAGCGTCATTCGATATACGGGGTAAATCCCCGTTACTGCAAAACTTCAGCTGCAGCAGTAATTTCTCCAAGTGGGAAGTGCTTACTAGAAACAAGCGCCACAGTATCTGCTATATTCCTAACAAAACAAATGACTAGCATGCTCCCAATTCCTCTCACCTCCGGTTTCAGAGGAGAGGCCTCAGGACCTCGACCAAAATCTGGGAACGCGGGGCTGTGCGCTGCACAATCTGCCACCGCGCCAGCCCCGAGGGCTTGGAGACTTTGTACCTGCGGCATGCTACCGGGTGTCCTGCCTTGTGGCCTCTAATATTTAAGGTTAGGATGGAGTAAATAGAGGAAAAATTAATAAGTTCCGTATTTTACTGGAAGCACAACTGCAATCGTGGGAGGAGAAAGGGATAAAATAATTCTGGGACAACTTCTTCCTTCTCTTTTTCAGTATCAATTGCTTCTTCTGCGGCGTTTTGATACAATCTCCTTCATTTCCGTGGAACCAGGATCTGGTCCTGCACATCACTCTGCCAGACCTTAAATTGCCCAGATTCCTTTATTCCTGGACCGTAATACAGGAACTTCATACCCCTCCTATGACTACATATTAAAAAACAAAAAGGAAAACCATGGATTTCTTCTCCTCTAATAAAATTAGATCAGTGTTGATTACCTTATTTGACCCATGCAGAAAAAGAAAAAAAGTAAAAAGGAGAGAAGCATTATACTGATGCTTCAGGAAAAAAAAAAAAACCCAAACCAACCCTAAACATGTGTCATTCATTGAGTCATTTAGGCTAGTGCATTCTCTTCTTTAGAAAATTACTCAGGTCCTCTCGCTTTCTACAATCTACAGTATTGCACTTCTAAGGAAATAATACCTTGATAATCTGCACTTCAAAACCCAAGTCAATAATTGCCTTTGATGACTGAATTAAAAAAAAAAAAAAAANAAAATTGCTTTTAAAGAAGAAATAAAAAAAAAAAAAAAAAAAAAAAAAAAAGAAAGAAAAAAGGAATCGGCCAGACTGCAGCAAAGGAATGCTGAAGAAAAGATGCTAAAACTATTCCTGCACTTCTGTGTTTCAATGTAATTTACAATCTATTTGCCAACAGTTCTGCAATGATTAGTAAAATATGTCAAGAAGCTAAACAACATAAGCATCACACTGAAAGAAATTTAGCAAGCCCCCCTCTAATTATTATTGTACATGACAATTCAACAAAATATTTAAAATCAACGAGAAGAAAAGAAATATTAACAGTCTCTTCAGAAAAATGCACTTATTATCATGACTGAAGGATATTCAGGAGGAACGTGAAAATGACTGTAATTTATTTAAGACCTGGAAGTATGAAATAATAAGCTACTGAACCATCAGAATTGTTTTGGTGTTGTTATCTGACATGAGGGCAGACCTTGTCTCGCTTTAAGTTTTATAGTAATAAGACCTTGGAAGCAAAACCTTGAATAAACAGAACATAAAGAAAAGGGAAATGTGTCCTTGCATAAATAGATATTGTGTCTATCACCTTCTTCCAAAAAGGTTGCTCAACTTTATAACCACGTAGTAGGTAGAAAGTCAATAAATGCTGGACTGCATTCAAATGTTCAGAAATCACAGACTGGTCATTTTGTAACCTGAAATGAGTAATACTGTCACGTAAAAAAGACAACCTTATAATGACTCTGTTTCTGCTAAGAAGTTCTGTATCTGGCATTTTATCCTCCTCTGCCCCAAAGATTAATAGCTACACCTCTGACTCATTTTTCATATTGCATTTACCCCTCAATTTAGAGCCTAAAGAACCCAGTATTTCAGCTCAGGAGGGGTGATCGTTTCCTCCTTAAGAGTTTAGAGAGAAAACTCTTAGACGTTAACCCTACCTTCTTCTGATGTAGCCACATCTTGCCTCCCAAAGACATACTTCTCTGGAAAGAAACCTCCAAACTTCCACGCAAAAGCACGGTGCAGCTCTAGCCTCTCCATTAAAAAAAGAAAACAACAACAACAAAAAAACAACCCAAAACAACCCAAAACAACAAACTAAAAAAAGAAAAACCCACAATTGCCTTGAAAATCTCTGCCTGCTTCTTTGGCAGCCCTAGCTGAGTTGCTTTGGGCTTTTTTGTTTTTTTTTTTTTTCTCTAGTTTCCTGGTGTCAACAGGAAATCTTGTGTCTAACAGGTAACACTGCTGCTTCCCAGCCCATCAGCAGGAATAATGGAGGGGATCAGCTCTGCTCAGAGGATAACCCCACCGAGCATCACCTGCCCAGCTCCAAGGAGAGGAGATGCGGGGGAGGAGGTTGCAACCATTAAAGTGGAAATGAGGGCTTGCCAGCCTTCCTCCAGAGGTGTTGCTTGCCGCTGAACCTCCCAGGGAAAGGGGTTTTTGGAGCATGGTGGGTTCGGGCACATCTAGGGTGCTGATGCCACCAACTTTGTCAGAGCTGGGCAAGGCGTGTGGTGAGGCTGTGGGCTCCATGCATGGTGGGCTGGGACCCCAGGGACTTCGGGTCCCCCCAGAGCATCATCCCCCCACCCCCCGCCAGCTGGAATTCGGTCGCCGGTCCTGGCTTGCGAGCTTTGTTTCCAACATTTTGCTGCTTGTGCAAGCGCGGGCCCCGTCCCTAATACATTAAAACCTTTCTGTTTTCAAAATAGCATCGTTGCACCTCAGGACTGACAAAACCAGACAGCGGTGAAAGGGACGGCGACATGGCAGACACAAAAGCTCACCGCATTACGGCCACTCTAAACAGAGCACAAAAGCAAGGGAGTCAGCGATGTGTAAACCAAACAATGTGAGGGGAAAAAATATTGAATAATTTCTGTCATGAGGCAACTGACTAAAGCCAGGCTCTAATTGAATTAAACTCCCATTTATTTGCTCAGGCCTAAACAACGGGCTGGGAAAAAAAAAAAAAAAAAAAA
>VZTL01028205.1:40317-42670 GCA_013400535.1 Scopus umbretta | reverse complement strand
AAAAAAAAAAAAAGGAAAAAAAAAGGAAGAAAAGATCCTTTGCTCATTGCCCAGGTGAGATAGCCTGGTGCGTCCTCTCAGCCTCGACACGCGTCAAGTAAAAGAAAGGTTAAAATTAGAAAATTCAATTTATTTGATAATTTCCCAGAATAATTAGAGTTAATATGGGTTAATTAATATGCAAATCTCTCAGCAGATGTTCTGCAGCAGGGCCTGTGTGAGAAAACAGCCTTTGCTTTCTCCTACGTGATTTTGGCTGTCAGTTATTGGGTATAATTACTGTAACTAACCGAATACACACAAAACCTTTGGAATATAAAATTGTTACAGTTCTAGTTCTGCACAAGCTGCTACTTTTCTGCAATAAAAGCGAACAATTTCTTTCAGAAAATAGGAGCCTTTTTGTTCCTTTCTTGATTTAAAAAGAAGAAATGAATCAAGTAAATGGCTTATCTTTTTTCTATGCATAATTAGGTCAGTATTATATGAACATTCCAATGAGCAGTGGTACAAACGTACATATAAAATGATAGCTCAAACCACCTGCAAAATCACATAAAATTGTTTTATTCAGAATCTTTTTCTTCATACCAGAACTTTGAAACGCTCCGTCTCTTTCCTGCCAATGTTGCCAATATTTGCCAAATTCAAAGGGATCCCATAACTTTTATTGTTTTTGTAAAACCACCGCAGCAATGTTTTCTTCAAAGGCACCGGAGCATTTAGGACTTATAAAACAAGTCATCCTTTGAAAGGCAGACCAGTGCTGTGCTTGACCCTTGGGTTTTTTTTGGTTTTTTTTTTTTGGAAAGGAAAATAATTGAAGAGTTTGCAACTTTGAACAAATACCGCGAGGGTTTTGCTGGGCAGACCACGTGTCTGCAAAACGCATCCGTGCGTCCTGTGACCCAAACCATCCTTTACCCTCTCCTGACGAGCTGCGGTACCTAATGTATATCAAAGTACTTAGCGTGACATCAGGTGAATAATATCGGTTGCTCCCCGTGGGGAGAATTCAGATGGAAGATGACATGGTCCAGAGGGAGCTGGCCTCGGTGGGACCCAGGTGATGAAGGATCACTCACCTGAGGGAAGCTTTCAGACTCGAGGTGAGGTCTGTTAACTGAGAATAGCCAAAAATGTAACTCCTGAGCATTACTCATGGTGCTGCTTTCTGTCACAGAGACCTCTTTTTCTTGGCAACTTGCCTTAAAACGTCAATTATTTTTAAAATTTTTTTAATTACACTGATTTTATATGTCATTTATTTCAGGTGTCTTATTTTTGTTCTTGGTTTCTCCAATTCCATCTATAAATTGCCTTGCCCTGATTGTCACAATTGGAAAGACAGTTTGGAAATGTAAGCAAACCTTTCCTGCTCTTTTTTTTCTTTTTTTTTTTTTTTTTTTCTCTCCAATTGTTTGGAGGGGAAGGTCCTCTGTTTTCTAAGAATGCTTTAAATCACTTCTGCCTTGGGAGGTAGCTGAAAAATGATCATTTCTTTCTATAAATCAGGAAACAAAAGGCCTCCACCCCTTCCCAGAGTTCTCTCACAAACTTTCCCTTTTTGCCTCCCCACCTGCATGGCAATAACCCCAGCCCATCACACTGGCACACCCTTGCCAAGAGGTAGAAAATAAATAGGGAAAAGGAAGATTCTCTTCAACCTAAACCGTCAGAATCTTTTTCTTATTTTTTTCCCCAAGATGACAGCCAAAATGAACAGAATTAAAAAACAAACAAAAAAAAGAATAAAAAACTTGTGTTCCCGGCTGCTGTTAGCTCTAACTAACTAACCAAGACCTCCCTCCCCCAAGATAGAAGCTGGGCACCTTTTTTCTTGCATTAGTTTCATTTTAGTCATCAAGATTATCTGCTTGCTGACAGCCGCATGATCTATGGCCTACACCCTAAAAAAAAAAAAAATTAGTTTGAAAGCAACTACGAATTTTATCCCTCCCTGGGTTGAAGCTATCTTATGAAGTATTGATAACGCATTATCTTAGAGAGCAGAATAATACTGCACAAAATGATACTAAAGATGTTTAAGGAACCTTCTGGCTCCGTAAAAGTTATTATTCAGAAGTTTACATAGTCTGCAAACACTTATCAAAATCCCTGAGCAGAAAGTACAGAACCTACGTTTCAATTAAGATATAGTGGAATGCAAAAGGTTCAGGGGAGATAAGGCCAGTCTTGGAAAAGAAAAAATTCAAATTCATCCTTGATGATAGTTTGACCTCATGGGTTGAGTTTTCAGTACGAATCTGAACGCTTCCTACCTGGCAATGCGGGTTTAGCAGGAATCGGCTTCTCAGAAGTATTTTGCTGTTTAGGTGTTACAGAATGATTC
>VZTL01028205.1:32817-35317 GCA_013400535.1 Scopus umbretta | reverse complement strand
CCTGTTAATTGTACAGCAGGCCACTGACAAAGTCAAATAGTTATGGAGATCCTGCTATGTTACTCAGAAGTTCTTGGGCGATATGCGCTGTGATGGTGCAGAAGACACTAGTATGGCAGGAAGGTAGGAGAAAGGGTGAGGAGTTTATAGCCCCTTCAAATATTCCTACTTCTTCTACAGATCTCCATCATTTTCTCTTACGGGCCATGCTCTGTTCTTCTTGTATCTTCAAGTTTACCCCGTTGTCAATCTCTGAACTGTTTCACTTTCCTCCCTCAGGGCTTCACTGCTTCCTATCGGGTAACAAAGCTCACAGAAGAAGCATCTTTGGGTGACCCAAGAGGCGCAGACATTGCGGAGGGGGGGCGGAGAAGAAAAAGGGCAGCAAAGGAAACCATCAGACAGACAATCTGCTAATCGCTATCCCTCTTTTTCACCCAGCACAGCCCTCGGTAGTACAGGCTCGGCAGGTGAGTTTGAGAGCCTCGGAGTATTGCAAGTTTTACGGCTGTTGGAGCACCAGAGCCATCAGGAGAACACAGGGTGTTTGGGGAGGCTCCTCTCCTGCTCCCTGGGCAACTCATCCCCCGTGGAGAGGGCTTCCTCGTCTACTATTGTGTCACTCCTTTGCCACGACTTTTAGTAAGTTTACTAATAGCGTCGAATGCTTTTCAACGGTAAACTCCGCTGATAAAACTCACAGCAAAAGGAATCATGCAGAAGCTAGGATTAAAACCCTTTTCGGCGAGGGAGCTTGACCTTCAGCCCCGACGGCCCTCCCCAAGGGCGGGCAGGAGCTCCGCTGCTCGGGGGCTGCATCTTTGCTCGACCCTGGCCCGCGCCCAGCCTGCACCCCACTGCGGCGGCCACACGCCACAGGTATCCGCGGCACGAGCCCGTGGAAGTCGGGCTGCGACCCAGCACGCAGCTAGCCACCGCTCCGCTTTCCTTCGGCGGTCTGGGAGACGGGTAAGGCGGCCAGATGCACCCTACCTAGGAAAGCATCAAGCGAAGCACTGCAGAAAGCCGAATAAAGGCGATAATCGTGATAAGGTGCCTTGCCTTGTTGACCTGCAGCGATTTGTCTTTCTGTCAGGGAGCAAGCAAGGCTCTGCCCGCCTATGGAGGGTGGTCTTCAGCTGCACCTACAGAGATTTCTGACTGCGAAGAACAGGAGGCAGGCTGGAGAAGGAGTATTAGAGTTCCAGCAAGTTTGTTGCTAGCTTTCCAAGCCTGGAGAGCAAACTGAAGTGTATTATTAGCTCCTTTCTATTTGCCTCAAAAGCTGATGAAGAAGAAGTTGGAAACCATACTATTCAACTGCCAAATAACTAAAAAAATTCCAATAGCGCCTGACATATGAGCCAAGGAACCCACTGAAAATGTACATTCGCATCCAAACCATAATGCATTGAGCTATGATCTCATTCTGAGGTGGGCTTCTTTTTTTTTTTTGTTTTGTTTTGTTTGATTTGGTTTTGGTTCTTTGAGGAAGAACGGAAAGAACAAAGATTAAGCTTTACATTGGCATGGTCTTATGAGGGAGGACAGGAAAAGCCACTGTTAGTCCTGTCCCTATAGTGCTTCTGCTGTATGCAAGGGATGGTTTTCTCCAGCTCCGCCATGGGGAGAAGGAGGTGACAACTCCATGCTGCCCTCCCACATGAGCTGACGCGTCTCAGAGCCAAGACCTGACCCCCTCCACATCCCCATGGAAAGCAGAGGACAAAGTGAGAAGCCGTGGTCCTCCCCGAGCGCCTTCCCCGGCTGGCGAGCCCTGCCCAGCCGGCAGGGCTATCCCAGCAGCTCGGGGGAAATGCCACTTCCCAAAGCAGGAGCCAATCACTTGCACCACGTCCAAGCTAAATAAATGATTTCCAGATTCCCGATCAAACCTCTCTCTATTATTGGCATTCACGTTTCAGTTCAGAAATTACCAACAGGACAGCCCAGCTTTATCTTAAAAGCATCTGGTATTTGGGAAGGAGAAATAGCCTGCTTTTTTTAAAAAAAAAAAAACAAAGAAAAGAAATACGCTTTAACATAAAAATGCTTGTGAGGCTGGCAATTCTTATTAAAAGCTAGCTTTTTTTCACTGGATAATTTTCCAGATTTCTCACAGCCCCGCAGCAGAGGAGTGAATTTGGGAAACAAGGGAAACATAGGTGGGAAAAATATACAAAAAGAAAACATGTAAAAGAAAACACATTTAAATTTGTTTCCACATATGAGATCATATTTCTGGCACTTTGTAGAAGTCCTATGGAAGCTGTTATTTCCAATATAGGAATACTACAGTGACTAAATTGGTGTTAAATTTAAATCTATTCAGGAAGTAATAGTCAATCTGCATTCCATGTAAAGACTCTCACAGGCAAAATTATTTATACAAGGTAAAGTTGGCAAAAGGAAGTCCAATGAAAGAAAAGAAATTACATGTGTTAACCCAACCCTTCCCAGCTAAATACTTCTGTACTTCAGTAGTCCTTCCCTCAGGAAA
>VZTL01028205.1:25317-27817 GCA_013400535.1 Scopus umbretta | reverse complement strand
ACCTCCCCACAGCACACAGGGCAAAGCTGGGGGGTTTTCACCTGGGGGCGCAGGACCCATGCAAGAGCCACCACCCAGGCGCGATGACACCTCCGCCTTCCGCGTGGGGTTAAGCGATGCAGAAGGCGTTGTGCGAAGGGCAAGGGTGGCTTGTTGTTTTTTGGTTTGGTTTGTTGTTTTTTTTTTCCCCCCCTTAATGAGTCTAATCTGATTAACATCACCATTCGCTCCCTTGTGTGGAAACAACGCGGAGCCAAATTTAGTAACCGTAGTTCGTACCACGTCGCCCTGTGGGTACCTTTGTTCGCGGTGCACATCTGGCACCACCAGCTTTAACTTTACTCCCAACACCCTCCATCCACGCCAGCGCTCAGTGTCAGTGGAGCACGGGGTTGATTGGGACTCTAAAAACAATAAAATCCATCAAATCGTCGATATATAGACGGGTATTTGGTAAACCTGCATGTCGTTAACCAAAAGCACAATTTTTACCCCAACGGGAACGTTTCATTTGGTCTGCATGTGACTAGGGAGCTGATTTCATTTCCTGTAAAAACCCCTCAAATACTGCAAAGTTACCTGACTCAGCTGCTTGTAGAAATCAAATTCAGTCTGAGATAACAGCTAATCATTTGTCACAGTAAGAAGCAATTCCCTGAAATCGGAAGGGAAAACCTGCCGCTTCAATCCGCAGGTCTGTCAGATTGGCTAGAAATTACATTCTGCTCTGACTAACCTCTGCTCTTGGATTGCTAACAACAAGCAGCCCGGTCTATCAAAAGAGAATATCATACAACCAGGAACAGCTTTTGATTTGTTCTATTCCAATAACCTGAGAAAAGTTTATGGACATGCATTGCTGCCTAGACCTCAATTTTCACCAACCTGCATACTGTTTTGAATTTATAGCTCCGCATCCTCACAGTAATGTAGGTAAAATTTACAGGCTGATTATCTGGTACTTCATAGGAAGAAAATTAGAGTTGATTTTATAACCGTACAACAGATATTCGGTCTTTGATACTTTGAGTAAGGACGCGCAGTTTGGCTGCTCCAATTAAAATGCCAAAAAAAAAAAAAAAGGGGGGGGGAAAAATTATGAACTTTATGGAGAAAGAAGCTTTCAAAGTGCAATTTATATTCTTTAGAAATGTTCCCAGAGAGTAAATTAAATGTATACCCTTCTATGTAAACACTATTTGTGCAGCAGTCATGTTATAAGTTTAATAAAAAATGATGTATCACCCCTGTTTGTAAGATTTATAATTCATATGGTAGTAGTGAATCTGGAAGCCTGGCCACAATGCATTTTCTATACTTAACTCTGTTATCTATGGTACAAGGATGCTTACAACATTGGCAAAAAGGGGCAGAAATAGTTCGGTATCTTTACTTGACTTTTTTTTTTTTTTTTTCTTTCTTAAGGAGACATTACTAAAATTGAAAGCTTGTATCTCAAAAGGCCAGAGTTACCCATGGGGTTAATGTTCTTAGCAAGACATGTTTAGGCAAATCTATCCACTGTACTTTTATTAGCAGGTAATGAAAAGGTGTAAGTTAAAGTGTGAAAGGACTCTGTGTTTTTTGAAAACAGTACTTCAGCAAATAGCTTTATCTGGCAGAGCCTCTTTGTATTGTAATTACATATAATACAAATCTTCACAATAATTCAGAGAGAGAAAATGCTAATGTGCAGGTTGTGGCAGAAACTAAACCAAAGCAATGAGATTTGCAGCTACAGCTGATTCCCCATCTCACACTGTGATTTTTAACAATTTATTTCCCTGCTTGCACGAGAAGGCTTACGTCCCCACTCTCTCGCTGAACTGCGGCTACAAAAGTTACTTATCCCAAGCCTCTTGTTTCTGGTGCGCTCCTTTTCCCCTTCCAGCACAAGAGATAAGCCCCCCCAAACTGCAGATTGAAGTAGATGGGAGTCGGTCGGACAAAAGCTATGAAGAGCTTCTACCAGTCAAGCAGGATTTATATTAGGAAATAGTCCCTCGCATCCTTTCCAGATTTCTGCTCACCACTGCTCCAGTTTTGAAAACATGCAAAATTTATCTGACTTACCACAACAGCTTGAAGGACCAGCTTGGATAAATATGTATTTTCGCGATCTCTATTGGTTTTGCACATATGGTATCATCTACCTGATTGATTGTAAGGCCTCCATTGACTAAAAACTGAAGGGACTTTGGTGTATACATTCATTCTGAAAATACATATTCATCGCGGGGCACGCCACCAGCCCCTAAACGTGGAGTCACTGCCATGCACGCTGCCTGTGCCTCTCGCGTAATGAATCACTGGCTGAGGGACCCCGGAGTCCCGGCGCTTCACCCGCCCGCGGGTGGTTGCTGCCGCCCTCCAGCTCGCAGCCGCGTCCCCGGCTCCAGCCAAAGGGCAAGGGGCTGGCCACCCTCCCCGCCAGCCACCTCCTCCAAAAGGCACCTTTTAGATCACGGCATTTCTTTCTTTCTTTTTTTTTTTTTTTTTT
>VZTL01028204.1:632-18663 GCA_013400535.1 Scopus umbretta | reverse complement strand
GCAGTACTTGGGGTAATTTATTCTGCTTTTTTTTCCCTTATGTATTAAAAACAATCATGAAAATATCCTTCCAAGGTCATTTTATCCAATTCCTCATATAAAATGACAAGTCCATAAATCATTGAAACAGTGAAGTATTGTAAAGCATATCTGGAGTTCAGCACCACAACCTGCAGTGAATCATCTTCAATCAATTAACAGATTACCTTAATTCAACAAAATCCAATACCTGCATTTTCCTGATTAATACTTTCTGTGTATCTAGAGTTTTGGTAATTATTGCTAGAAGGACCCACTGAAATCAAAGATGGATTATACATTTGTGGATACAGAATGTGAGAGCCTGTGAGACTGGCAGAAATCGCCATTAAATAGGTAACTGCAACAGCTAGAGCTGTGCATGTTATTTACGAAATGAGGGTTCCCGTACAGCTTG
This sequence comes from Scopus umbretta, assembly GCA_013400535.1. Classification (NCBI taxonomy): domain Eukaryota; kingdom Metazoa; phylum Chordata; class Aves; order Pelecaniformes; family Scopidae; genus Scopus; species Scopus umbretta. Next base: position 18,227 of record VZTL01028204.1, on the reverse strand, counting down.
ATTTATCGAGGCCAAAATGCTGTCAGCTTAGAAGGTTTGGTATCAAGATTTCTCAAATGCATATACGCTGGCGTACATACATTGGCATGCAGTCACAGTTTCTGTCTGGGATAGGGCATTCCAGTGCAAAAGTCCCTACAACTCTGCTAACCTGTCCAGAAGTCTGACAGAATTAGTCTGGAGGCACCCCGATGCAGATACTTCTTGCAAAACCTCTCAATTTCAATCCAAAGCGCAGCTGCCTCCACTAACTCAAGACCATTAGTGGATGCGTTCTGCCAAACAAACTGATCACTCGTACACAACTTGGGATGAGGCAGAGCTAGGGCCTCCAGTCAGAGTCACTGCAGCCTTTCTATAGCCACTTCTATGCCAAACCCTTCTAACAGCTTCCATGTGAAAACTGCTAAAAAAGGACCTGACTGCTGTCCAGTAAGGGAAACAAGGGCTGTAAATTTCCCAGGGAAATGCTGATTAGCCTAGGCTGAAGATGTCATGACAGGAGCTGAAAGTATTGCAAGTGTTTAAGGCATATTAGGAAAGCCAGAAGGGAGATGAACACATCAAGGTGGAAGAAACTCAAGGTAGCGGGAGAGAAGAGGCAGCTGGCAGACAGCAAGAAGGGAGGATTTGGTAGTAACAGTGTTAGAGGATGGAGGCAGCATGCACAGATGAGCCTGCCTTTGTCCTGCTAACAACAGAGCACGTGACTTGTGCTCTTCTAAAACGGATGAGACGATTTTCTTCTGTGGACTATGATTAAATCCCACTATACTAAAATTCAGGAAAATGCCAACAGCATCTGGATAATTATCCAGCAGACTAGAAACAATAGTTCTGCCTGATCAAGTGAGCCTGAAACTGTACCTTTCAATACTGGGCAGCACTCAGGAGCCAGGATCCCATAAAAAGATTGCTATGAAGGCAGTACTACATGAAAATGCTGGGGCTAGCTTTAAACTTGAATGTACAACCAGTAATTTTGCTTTGGCAGTTTAGAGATCCACATAGCTGCAGTGTAAAGACATTCACGGTACGTTACCCAAGAAAATGGGTAACAATCAAACACTTATCCCGAGCTAAACTTCATGCTGCCGGTATTCAAGCTAACTACTTCCACACAGGCTTCCTAAGTGCACACAGTACAGTAATCACTAGAGGCGGTGTAGACATATTTTTAGTTAGTCGTGATTTTTAGCCATACATCTAATTGGTGAAAGTGTAGTTATTCTAAACTATACATCAAAAAACACAAAAATTGCTACTGATTTCTGCAGAGCGACCACAGATGAATAAACAAAGCTGGGAAAACTCCAGCCTGTGCAACTCAGTTATTTTCCTGCAAAAACAGTTCAGCATCATTAAGGTTCAGAACACAGGTCAGGTTCAAGATCACATTAACATGTACATGAGCTCAAAATTACCATTAAAAAAAACAAACTAGAGCTTCAGACTACAAACTTCAGTATACCACTGAAGTTAATGAGAAAGATGAAACCAAGGTTATACAGTGTACTACAGAAACTATTTTCTTCACTCTCATGCATGCAAATTTATTTCTTGGACAGGTAACTAAGTGACTTTCAAATAAACAGTCTACCAAAATAAACAGAATTTTTCCAATTGATCAGATTTTCAGATTTTGTACTTTTTCCTACCCCAAAAAAACTCACATTAACAAGGTAATGTACTATCAAAATAGCTATATCAATATTAATTACATGAAAATAAAAAGGACATTTAACATTCTAAAGTCTTAAAATTATCTAATCTGTAACTAAAATTGTATTACCCTGCTTTAATTAAGATATTATACACTCATTTTCTTTAGATGCTCACAATCATAATTACTGCATGCGTGGGTGAGCCCTGGAATTACTTTTAATAGAATTTAGCATCTGTGTTGGTTCCCCACAGCAATAGCATATTAATAAAAAAGCTACCTCCAGTCAGGAGTAAATAAAAGTGGAGATATAAGCTATTTCTACAAAAAAAGCAACTCTGAAGAGAGAAGTTGAACAGAACTTAAATTTAAGCCTCTTTTCTAAGCCCCTTGGGAATATCACTATCACAGACCTTTTCTTATTTAGCTACCAAAATGTCTAAACTCCACTCTTTGTAAATACTACTGATATGACAGGCTCAAGTCTTTTGAGCCACTCCTTATGCTGCAAAATATGTATTTTTTCCAATTTCTGAAGAGTTTTACATACATTCAAGCAGAGACAGCTTTATGCCAGTTGGTGCTGTTGGTAAAATATGACATCAGTTTCTTTAACACCTGCAAAGCGAGTATGACAGGATCTTACAAGAATACATTATGCCGTTAAGTCTTCTGTTGAAACAGCTGCCAAGAGGAGTAGGTGATTAAACAGCCATTATTCACATTATTACTACTTTAAAGGAAAGCTAGCAACAATTACAGTACTAAAGCCCTCAATATTATATATAATAGACTGCTATCATTATATCCATATGCATATAGCAGTAAGTCTATAATATATATAGTAGTGTGTATATAATATATATTCATACACATATGGAAAAACTAAGATGTAAACAGTGTGAGTGAAAGTCTCGCACTCAGCATCAGCGAATGAATTCTGCTGTCTTCAGAGGCACAGCAGCAACAGATATGACTGCCCTCTTACATGAGCTGGCTGCGAGAGGATGCAAGAAAAAAAACAACAAACAACAAAGTGCAAGGCTGTCTTTCCTTCCTGCGTTTACTCTAGTTTACAAAACAACACTCTACATAAATATGAAAGTATTATCTACAAAGATGTGATGTTTTTTAAAAGACTGTCAGGAATGTGGACTGTAAGATATGCAGAAAGGCTTACAGATCTAGCACACTACCTAAGCCATGAAAGATTTCAAATGCACTGACATCTGGAGAATAGTTCTTCCAACTCTTCTACTCTTAGTTATGTCAACTCACTCAATATGCGCTAAGCTGTGTACTCCATCACCTTGCTGTATATCAGACTTTTTCTGGTTACTGCGGTCTTGGAGACACATCCTGTTCCCTGGGTCTGTCTAATAACAGTTTTAAGACTTAATCATCACACTTTTTGTGTCCTTAAGAAGTTCTTTAGGGAGCTTGGATATTTAACTCTCTGGATCCCAGTTTTAAAAATCATGAAGTACAGCTTATTCCCAGTTTTATTCCCACATTAAAAACAAAACAAATATATTTAAAAACCTAGTTGTTAAACATAAATACAGACTTAAAGAATATGAAACAACATTGACTTTACGTATCATGGTTGTACAATGTCTCACTTATGGGACACGGGAACTTTGTAATGCATTCAATGTCTTCATCAGCAGGGCCACAAATATTTCTCGGGCAGATAAGCTGAAAATTAGTTAGCACCTTCAGCAAAAATTATGACTGTGTGTATATGGCCAATTTCTTGGGAAGAATAACTTTTGGGCCACGATATTCAATGACAATCCTAAAATCCTGGACCATCTCAGACTGCATTTACCTTCATTTAGCTAAGTGGATTTGTTGCTTTCAAACTTTATGGAGCATCGCATAGTTCTGCAAAAAGTTTTGAAGACCCAGGCCACCAGCAAGAAGGATGCTCCAGAATCCTTCAGGCAAGAGCATTTGGGAGAAAAAAGAGTGTTTTACTAACTGTACATAACGTTTCTGCCTAGAAGCTTCCCCTAAGACAAAGGAATAACCCTCTTAAGAGAACAGCATAAGGACTGTTTCCCTTCGACAAATATATGCTATTATCTAAAGAACTGCAATTATGAGCTCTTTTCACTGTAATAACCAAAGGAACTAGGTGTAGTGTAATGGAACACCATCGACAGAACCTAGGCAGATGCCAGATGAATAAAGAAAGACAACAGAAAAGGTTTTGATGACCACAACTTGAACTTTGGCAACAAGCCTAAGGGGGATACAAGCTGAAGCGATTGCCAAAGACCACCAGAGACCCCTATGGTGCATGTGCTATTAGACTAGGTGTTATACAACTATGTGATTACGTAATGTATATAAATTGGAATATCTATATGCATGAGAAGAGAAGGGCACGTGGAAGCTATTGTATAAATATCACTAAGAATGGACATCAGTGTGGTTGACTTGTGGAGAGCCCACTGAGCACCTGGGCCCAAAATAAAGCAATATCTCACCTGTGTGTAGAAATTGGCTTATTGCACACCAGGCTACGAATCCGCTTTTCAGACAACAGTTTTTGGCAACCCAGATGGGACAGCCCTAACGCCTTGCCCGGATCGACTTGCCAGCTACCAGTGGGGAGACACTGCTCTTCAGACTGCAGCACGCATTGACCTTTTGATCTGGGACTTCGCGAGTATTCTCCCCAGCTGGAGTAGGTAAGCAACACAAAGGTGCAACGCTTGCTAAAAAGAGATACTGCCTGTTTGATGTGTAACTGGTAAATCAGATGCATCTGACAGTGATGACTGGAGCATATGATCTTGCAGTATATGCATACATAAGGAAGGTTATTCACATACACTTGACAGCAGTGACTGCTGTATATGGATCTGGAACATATAAGGCCCTGGCTAAGAATGTTCTTTTTAGGTAAAAATATGGGGAACTGTAATACCTCCTTGATCCCCTTTAGGTTGTATTTTAAAGCATTAGGACAAATTTGGAGGAGATCCCCTTGCTAAAAGAAAAATGATTGAATATTGTAATCATTGGTAGCCAAAGTATAAACTGGGGAGTGAGGAAAAATAGCCAGAGAACGGAACTTCCAATTATAATACTCTCCCCCTCCCCGTATCATCCTGTCTACCAGACAGGGATCATCTTTACTTATTTATCCAGTATTCTTTCTTTTGTAGTTGAACAGTAGGTAAAACAACAATATCATTACAATTCCTAGACTGGAAAGAGATTTGCAAATTCAACTTCTGATTTGTCCACATTTTTAATTGTAGAATCATTATTCAATTACTTCCTTTCCTCAAATGCCCTTGTCAGAAACAAGAAAAAAAAAAAGGGGAGGTAGGGGAGAAGGAGTGATCTACTTCTCAGTTTCCTCTGCTAACATAGCAATTTTGTAAGATATTACCTTAATTTAGCACAACACAATATAAGCAGCCATCTAGTTCTTTACCTGTCAATGCCAAATGGAGCATGTCACTGCTGGATTGATGATGGCTAGTTGTGCCCCCCAAAAAATTCTGCACTAGTTGCACTGTCTACACTTGATAATTGCCTTAACCGATTCATGAAGTTGACTTGCTTTGGAATCATTATTACTGATACAACCAAGAGCTTTACTATTTTAAAAATAAATACTTATCGAAGCAGATGAAACAAGGCTACTACTGCAAACAAGAGAATTGCAAGAGCAGACAGAACCTCAACATGACTGCAGTGCCTGAACAGAAGCTAGATCAGTAATCCAACACTCACCATATTCTGCATAGAAAGTAGGCTCACACTCTCCAATTCCTTGAGGGTTTCAATTCAAACTTAATCACAGGTACCTAGCAATATTATCTGTATTGATAATATAAAGAGAAAAATAAAAATTCGCCACCCAGTTTTGATAGTCATCTACCTAACAAAAATATCTGGTACCGTTTCGGTAAACCACAGATAAACAAATGAAGCACATATAAACAACAACTTATAAAGGCACTTCCAAGCAGAGAGATCAAAGAATACTCAATACCCCTGAAAGGGTATGGACTGCTAACTTTCACTAATTTCAATTCCAATACCCGCAATTTCAAAATGCATTTATATACCATCTTTGAATACGTACTTTTGGAAAATGAGTATCTGCTCATGAAAATAGTAATTAGGATATGTACATTGTCACAGACCTACCCAGTGAAAAGTCAGTTTTGAAGACCATCAACTGTTAGAATAGCTTTCCCCACCAGGAACACAAGGCCAGCCAGCCCTTCCAACACTAGAAGGAATTACTAGCAGCTGAGGAAGACTGAAAAAGGTTTCTCTGAAGCTAGTGCCATTCGTGGAGTACTGTGCCTCCTCACCACTTTGATTAGCTTTTGAATTTTGCAAGTTTTATGCATATCCATTTACTAGCTGAAAAGATTGATTATAGATTAATACTTGCAAGTGATGTTTCTAATTATCAAAGTAAGACTGCTTTACTAAGTGATTTTTAATTTAATAAGGCCTTTCCATAGGTAGTAATCATCTCATTATGTGACAGCAATAGCAATACTGTGCTTGACTCCCATATGAACATTAAATGAAGGAACTAGAATTTTCACTGTACTTAATTTCATACCTCTAAAACCTATCTTGAAAGGGTATAATTTGTTTAGATAAAGGGGGAAAAAAGCATTTGAGTACCAACATTCCCCTGAAAAAATTTCACATTCCTCAAATGCTGACTTTCTGAAGTTTGTTTTCTTCCCAAACTTGTATTTTTTCATTTGAAAGACAGCTAAATAACATTTCCATTCTTTCCATTAACATGAAAAGTGAAAGGCTTTCTGATGTTTTACATTTTCACAAGTTTATAAAATACAAGTGAATAAAAGCTGAAGAAAAATTCAAGTGCTAATGCAAGCTCTAAGAACACATCGCTATTGAATTTCTCACGTTGTTTTCAGCACTTAAAATAGGAAAAATTAAGAACTATTGCAATTCTTCTGAGTACTGGGAATTATCAGCAGGAAGAATCCTCAGCAAAAAAGCAGTTTTATGAAAGTCTTTTGCTGTGAGCCTCAGATTTGAAGCCTATTACATACCAAAATCATAGTGATGTTCTTGGTGCTTCCATTATTTTTAGGTTGCTAGAGAATGATCGTCAGAAACAATAAACTGTAGTAGAGATGTCATGCTACAATGTGGTTTAATTTTTATACCTACTTTAAATTGTTCAATCAGTAATAATTTTTTATAGGAAACTAAACCTATACAGCAAGAACTGATTGGTAAGTCATGACATTTTAAAGATGCTTCATTAAAACTTTAGATGATAACACAATTATTAAGATTAAATTATGAAATTAAGAATAAATTATATAAATTATTAAATTAAAAAGATTATGGAATGGTTCATCTTGGGTATGCTCAACAAGCACATTCACAACAACCAGGGGATCAGGCTCAGTCAGTATGGGTGCATGACAGGCAGATCCTGCTTGACCAACCTGATCTCCTTCTATGACCAGGTGACCCACCTAGTGGACAAGGGAAAGGCTGTGGATGTTAGCTACCGGGAATTTAGTAAAGCCTTTGACAGTGTCTCCCATGGCATTCTCCTGGAGAAGCTGGTGGCTCATGGTGTGGATGGGTGCACCCTTCGCTGGGTTAAAAACTGGCTGGATGGCCGGGCCCAAAGAGTGGTGGTGAATGGAGTTCAATCCAGTTGGCAGCCAGTCACAAGTGGTGTTCCCCAGGGCTCAGCATTGGGGCCAGCCTTGTTTAATGTCTTTATCAATGATCTGGATGTGGGGATTGAGTGCACCCTCAGTAAGTTTGCAGATGACACCAAGCTGGGCAGGAGTGTCGATCTGCTGGAAGGCAGGAGCGCTCTGCAGAGGGATCTGGACAGGCTGGATCGATGGGCTGAGGCCAACTGTATGAGGTTCAACAAGGCCAAGTGCCGGGTCCTNGAAGTGGATATACTAAGTGCCTTAGTAGGCATGGAGGTGTTGGGTTTGATGGTTGGACTAGATGATCTCAGAGGTCTTTTCCAACCTTAACAAGTCTATGATTCTATGAAAATTTCCAAAGTATTATGGATGCATATAATTTTAGCAAGGATTTTGTTGTCTAGCCTTCCACTGGACTTTGAATCACAGTAGGAAATGGGCTGCAAAGACTGAAATCAGGCAGTTCCTCCCTTTCTCAATAAAATGTCTTCCAGAAAAAAAAANAGGAGGTTCCCCCCTTTTCTAAAAAAAAGTCTTCCAAAAAAAAAAAAAAAAAAAAAAAAGAAAAGTAAAAAAGAGGTGGGGAGGGAAGAAGAAAAAGGGACAGAAAAGTGTTTCTTATTACCTATGTTTTTTTCTTTCTTCAAGTTAACTCCAAGGGAAATTCTTAACAGTGCTGTTCATCCTTTGAAGAGATGGCAATAGCTGATAATTTAGAACGAGCTTCTAGATAAAGGGTTGACTAAATTGCTCATTGAAACTGATGAAGCACACTACGGGGAAGACTCCAATAAATTCCCTGTGAAAAGAAGACTCAAGTTCTGGGTTGCACAAAACTCATTAAGTCAGGAAAAGAGTTGGCTGATTGGGAGGAGGTGTCCAGTCCCATCTCCCCCCCCCTGCCTCATGCAGTTCTGGTTCAACTTGAAATATTCCATTTGTGCGGAATTTTTATGCAGAGCTTAGGTTAGATTTTTTCCCCCACCAAGTCAGAAAGGTCAACTTTGACACACTCTATAGGAAATATTTAAATGTTTGACATAGTAATACTTCTAAATGTAATAATAAAAAGTTCAAAAGCATCAAAACAAGACAAACTATGTAGCCTGTTTTGAAGCAAAACATGTTTATTTACTTAAGGCCATTTTTCCCCAATTTTCTTCCTCATCTGGAAAATATGACAGTATTATTTGTGGACAACCAGAACAAGTTTTTCTGGACTTTATTTCAACTGCCAAACTGAAAAGCAAATTTGCAAAACTAAATAGAGTACTACCAGCTAGTTATACCAACCAAGGATCTACATGTATAAGTAAAGCTACTTACAGGGGAAACTGGATGCTAGCTAAACAGAAGAATTAGAATTAAACTAAACTCAGCTCAGGTTTTGTGTTGGAGACACTGTTAATCCATACAGTCTGTTCACATGTGATTTTTCAAAAAAAATCCAAATTTAATTTAAGTGTTTCTCTTATTTATAAAAGACCAGATTTTTTTTTTTTTTTCGCCCCTAAACTGTGATTCGTTCAAGGAGAATGTTGTTCTGTGCTTTACTGAACTAAAGGAAACAGGCTCACAGCATTGCTTGTAGGAATGTAACAATCCCCTTATCTAGAATAATATAATGATCTTAGAGAAACAGATGTCCTTATAGTTATGTAACAGGTAGCTAATAAAATGAAAGTTATTAATAAAAGCCTTTCAGTCAAGCATAATTTTTCATAGGAACTGCAAATCTAGTTGTGAATTACAAAGAGCAGAAATAAATCTCTAAGTCTCCCTGTTACTCACTTTTCCAGTAGACTATATACCTCACATTTTTCACTATGCTTGTTAGAATTCTTTAACACCAGTCCCCCTTAACTTCCGTTGTACCACATTAAGAAAGCCTTGCAATCTTAGGTACCATTCTGTTATATGCAGATTAGTTTACATGTGGGTAATTTATCATTTAATTACTCAGTAATAATTGGAAAAAGATCAAAAGATTTCTCCCTTTATAGATCAGATAATTAATTGTTATTTCTATGGTAATTTATCAAGGCACAGCTGGAAGAATTAGACAACTATTCAGCTAAAGTGCACATAATCATTTTAGCATTAACATAATCTGAGCAATACAACTTCTTCTGCAATTACACATAGCTCAGAGTCCTCACCCTGTCCATTTACAAGACCCTAAGTGGGTACGTATTTTTTTAAGATGTCCCAGTGGACACCTGCAGGGAGGGGAGGAGCTATCAGTTGAAAATTTAAACTGCAGTTCTGCAAGTGCCAGAGAGGGAACGGGAGACTGCAAAACTGGGGAGCTACACTGGCTTGAACTATAGCTTAGCCTGCAGTCTGTGATCAGTAGATCCCGTCCTGTAGGACCTACCACATACAAGTCTTGATAAGAAAGCTTTCTGACTATTCATGTCTGTAACAAATGTATTCGGCACAAAGATAAACTCTGAGTTCTTCCCTTGATTCCTTTCATGTTGATTTTTTTTTTAAACTGTAATGTCTGCTCAGAAGAACAGACTTTAAAAAGAGGTGCATTAATTTTCTCTTCTATGCCAAACGTATTTAGATGCCAAAAAATCAACTTCAAGTTAAAACTAGACTTCAATGGTCTGCATATTGCATTAGTTTTTTCCAGTTTGATTTCTCAAATAAGTAAACCAAAGATTCTTTGTTTCAAAAACTTCCCTGAACAGGTTTGCTGAAAATAAGATGGGAAAAAGAGACTATCAAAACCATGAAAAATATAAGCACAAACGAAACACATGGTTCCAACCTGGTCACATAACCCCAGTAAACTGAGGTAAGTTCTGCCCAGGTCATGACTGTACAAAAAAAAAAAAACAAACCCCAACCAAAAAACCACAACAACAACAAACAACCCCACACCCAAACTTCCAAATCTACTGTCTCACTTCTCTGTGCACATACACTTAATACATGGCTTTTCTAGAGGTCCAATTAATTTTGAAACTAACTTTCTAGAAAGCTGAAGAATATTATTCATTTCTCTCACGTTAGAAGATTAACAGTATTGCATTATGAACAGAGGAAAAAGGCAGCATATTCAAATTAAGTTTTACAGTATTGAATTTACAGCATCAAACCTAGGAACTGGCACTTGCAGAGGTTCCAGTAGAGTCCTGCAGAAGATGAGCCTTTGAACTCTTAAGTTTGCCATGAAACAACAGGCCAGGTATGAGCACCAGCTGAATTCGAGCTCCACCTAAATATACTGTTTATGACCTTTTAGTACTATAAGCAGTGAGGTGCGGGATTCACCAAGAATTTAATCTTCTTTGAATTGCATTTCAGTAATAAACTTCTCTTTTACCTTTCTTTGTTGTTTATTTTCAGTCAGCTTTACTAAAAAGCATGCAACAAATATGATAAAGAGGTTGTGTGCGTGAACTAGACAGTCCACAGGAAAAATCCTGGTAAGACAATATATTGCATTTTCACTTTTACAGAGACCCAGATAAATGGTTGTAATTTGATCTTCAAAATTACTATCCTATTTTTAAAAAGGGAATAATGCCATTTTTTCTGGGTTGAAAGCACTTCAAACTGGAACAATATTAATACAAATCTGGCATCAATATCTTAAATCCATATATGCTCCTATATTGCATCTATTTATAATACTATTAATTTATAATACAAAAGGCCACTTAGACTTCTAAAGCATGAAAACACCCCAGCTGTCAAACAAAAAAATATCACACTAAAAACTGGAACCACTTACATTATACAATACTTTAAGCCCTTAGCATTTGAAGACATTTTATCAAAACAACAATTATTACTATATTGCTTTTTCATGCACATTTGCAGTGTAACTATGCTTTAAGAAGGCCACTAGCATCCCAGCTTGTATCAGAAATAGTGTGGCCAACAGAACAAGGGAACAGATCATCCACCGGTACTCAGCACTGGTGAGACCGCACCTTGAATACTTTGTTCAGTTTTGGGCCCCTCACTACAAGGACATTGAGGTGCTGGAGCGTGTCCAAGGAAGGGTAATGAAGCTGCTGCAGGGTCTAGAGCATAAGTCCTGTGAGGAGCAGCTGAGGGAATTGGCGTTGTTTAGTCTGGAGAAAAGAAGGCTCAGTGGAGACCTTATCACTCTTTACAACTACCTGAAAGGAGGGTGTAGTTAAGTGGGTGTCAGTTTCTTCTTCCAAGTGACAAGCAATAGGACAAGAGGATACAGCCTCAAGTTGTGCCAGGGGAGGTTTAGATTGGATATTAGGAAAAATTTCTTCACCAAAAGGATTGTCAAGCACTGGAACAGGCTGCCTAGGGAAGTGGTTGAGTCACCATGCCTGGAAGGATATAAAAGACATGTAGATGTTGTGCTTGGGGACATGGATTAGTGGTGGACTTGGCAGTGCTAGGTTAACGGTTGGACTTGTTGATCTTAAAGGTCTTATCCAACCTAAATTATTCTATGATTAAAGATTGCCTGAGTGCTGAATCCCAGTTGCTGTATTCACAGGAATCCAAAGGTCAGTTGGGCCACCAGTTCCATCAGGAACAGACACAGCCACTGCAGGCAGCAATATCCCCATCCAATTTTCATTTAAACAGGACTAGAGGCATTCAGGCCCATTCTGATTGACTCCTATCTAAGTGAGTACAATTAAACACACACTTAAAGATTTTATTAAACAACTGCAGCATGTGCTTGAATGACACACTATATAAGAAACTTAAACCAGCATCTTCTAGTCAGAGAAATTTCAAAGAAACTGGATTAGAGCAGACAGACACTGGATTGTACAAGTCATACCTCTTGTAAATGAAAAAAATCACCATAAGAATAAATTTTTATTTCTTCCTTGAGCCTCAGCTATATAAATTCTAATTCAAAGTGGAGTGTGGCCCATGAAAAGAAACAAGGCTTAAAAAAAAAAAACCCTGTTTAACAGATTTGTGTTCACTGTAGAATAATAAAAGAACTGGAAAAGAAAAGGCAAATCCATTAACTAGGATTTTAAATAATGCTAACCTTGGTCCTGTCTGACTGGAAAACAGCAACAGTACAAATAACGCCTGCAGCTGTAGTTAAAGCAGAGAAAGCAGCTGGGCCATTTTAAAACTTGATGTGATCCTGAAAGCATGCAAAGCTTTAAAATAAGTTTTGCAGAAAACAATAATCAAAACACAGAAGTGTCCGAACAAACCCCACCAATTTTACTAAACATACTGTTCTGAACTAATTCAGCAAGGTAGACTATCTTTAAGGCAAAGCTGGTCAAAGATCAACTGAGGGGACAAGTACTATTTAGTATTTCCATAAGCAACTCATACAAATACTGGTGTTCCAATGAAGATCATAACAAGAAGATGCGACTGCACTGTCAGTACATAGGCAAACTGGAGTACTAAAACTGAATGTCACTGTGGATCAAAGCAAGAGAAATAGGATGTAGTTCAATACCACAAACCAAGAGATTACACAACTGCCTACAAGAATTTCTGCTAAATTCTGGAGACACTAGCAGCTGAAAGTAAGCAAGGTATTTTATATGAAAATGTTTCATGTGGCCATGGAAAAGGCAGCCACAGTCTTTGGCCACAGTTTCATGAATAGCTGAATCAAAATAACGGTTTGTCTTAAGCCAGTTTCTACTTTCCATAATCCCCATTCTTCCCCTGCCAGCTCCAGGCCATACAGTCTTGCCTCTTCCCTCTCGCAGGTGTCTCAGGTTCATCTGTGACTCAATTCAACACACTAGTGCAGTGGTTTTTCTTCTTTTTTCATAATATACCACAGAATCACAGACTGCTTGAGGTTGGACAGGAACTTCTGGAGGTCATCTGGTCCAAGCCCCCTGCTCAAGCAGGGCCAGCTACCCAGGACCACGTCCAGATGGCCTTTGAATATCTCTAAGGATGCAGACTACACAACCTCTGTGGGCAACCTGTGCCAGTGCTTGCCACACTCACAATGAAAAAGCATTTCCTTAAGTGTTTACCCCTTATCCTGGGTTAACACATTAAAAAGTCTCACACAAACAGAAAGGTAAGCAGAGGGAGAGAAGCAGGACCTTCCTCTTTCAGCAGCAGTGAGCTACTAGATTGGCTCATACTATCTGTGAAAATAAAGCCTGGAAATGTATCATATGAGAAGGGAAAGTATCACTTACAAAGCACCAAAACCTCTTTTAAAATGGATGTAAAATTCTGGTTACTTAAATTCAAGGAGGATGAACACAGATTGGAAAGGGTGCAAAGGAAAAATGCTAAAATGCATAAGCAAATGGATAGCTGAAGTTACAAGAGGAGACTAACTTATTTAGCTTGATAAACCAAAGACTGAAGGAGACATGAATGCTTAGTGTTACTTGCTTGAATTAAATTATAAAAACAAAAGAAAACATTGTAAAAACAGTAATGGCTACCTTTCATGGTTACACCTGAAAACTGAAAGATTAGTGACTAATGGACATGAAAGGTTTTATAAATTAATTTGATTTAAAAATTTAAAAAGATAAAACCCTGTTTTAAACAAGAAATTAATTGTTAAGATGCAACTTAGAAGTATTAAACTCTGTGGTTGCCTGTACCGATACTGGAATGCAATATGAACACTTCTGTATTCCTGAACTTGCAGTGCACTGTGCTAATAAAACAAGAAGCACAGGGCCATACAAAATTACAAACGGAATGCAAGCTACCCCACATATCTTTGCAACAGCCATTTCCCAGGGACTGCTATAATCTTGCAGAATGCGTTATATAAGTTTCTGCTATTGAAGCATCTGTTCATTCTCTATACACAAAGATCTGAACAATCTGTTCATGACCTCCACAGTTTGGGGAGGTTTTCCCCTCCCTTTCTGCTTTTTCTTTTGGTTTTGCTCCTTTCTCTACCTTAGTGTTATTCTCCATAAGAGAGAGCATTTTGAATCTGATTACCATTCCACAGTGAAGGCTGAAGTCCTGAATGCCTGAAAAACCTAAGTGAAACATTCAGTTAGATACGCTGTTCTTTCTCTCCTTGCCGAACAATTCGTTCTTGATGCACTCTGGGCAGAGAAGATCAGATACCCCTTCCACAAAACTCAGCATCCAATTACCAAGAAGAACAAGGACTGGAGCTCAGGCTTCTCTCCAACATATTAATCTCCTTTCCAGTCAACAGCAGTTGCAGGAAAAGCAGCAAGGGAAAATGTGGGGCTCTGAACCAGCTTCTTTTTACAAAGGGAGAGAGGTGGAATTTCCTTCAGGTTGTGAACTTCATGGCTCAGTTTATCTTTTGTAAATGGGTATATTCTGCAGTAGAATTGCAGACATGATGTGCTGTAAAGCATTGCTAAATTCTTAGGTGAACAGAGCTATACAAATCTAAAACTTTTCCATTAGCACAGTACACCTGTAAATTGTTGGCTTTTTTGGTTGAAGCCATCAGGAGATTAGGACACAGGGACACAAACTTAAAACTTTTCAGATCAACCTATGTTAGTTTTCTTACATTTCTTTGGTGTGCATGAGATAAATATGTGCAGCACATAAAATCAGCCCTTAAATTTCAGGGCACAGACTAGTGCTTGTGTAGAATACTGATCACTTGTCCACAGGCACTCAAAACTTCAAACTTGTTGGTCTAAGAAGATAACATGATTGTGCCAGTTTTCTTTCTGGCTGTGATCCAAATATTTTCCATAATTTAAGTAGCGTCATCACAGCAAATTTCAGAAAGGTTTTTTATTATGCTCGTTTAGTTTTGGGTACATGCAGAAACTTTTTTTTTCCTGCAGAAATACATCTGTTATTAAACCTTATGTATTATATTTACACAACTTTTATATAGGATTATTCAGAAGGGGCTAACAGGACTGTAGCTTCTAACATGGAGATGGCAACCATTTTGTTTGCTACTCATGGTTAAGCAAAGGCTGCAAACCAAAGCAGCAGCAATGAAGCACACTAAAATTACTCCCATTAATCTATATGGTAGGACAACTTCAGCTGTCCTCAAGCCACGTGGGGTGCAACAGGAAAGAAAGAACATTCCTGGAACAATCCCAGCCATCAGCTAAGTCACAAACTCTACATGAGATGCATTTGCAATTTGAAAGCCAGAGATACCTCAGAGGTTTTTGGGTTTTTTTTTAATGTCACAAAAGCTACTTGAAATTGGGTGTCTAACTGAAGTCACAAGCAGTGGGTAGTCCAGCCAGCGGCTGAACGGAACAGGCTAGCTGTCTAACATAATAAATACAGGGTGAGGTTGGGGGGTGTGTGTTTGGTTTTTTTAAAGTACATTTTCTAATTTTTACCTTTAATGGGTCAATAACTCTTCTGGACACATCTTGGTAACTCTACATGCATGCACAATGAACTGCAGAGATCTAAAGTGGTACTGCTTCCCAATATTGTTTCAAGCAGTAGTCTTGACACATTTTTTAAAAAATCCAATCAGCTTCAAGAATACAAATTTTAGTACAAACATACAAATACTGAAGATTCACCACCACCACATTCTGAAAAAAGCTTAACTAGTAGACATGGAAGTAACTCCCTAACATCCCCTAAAATTTTCAAAAGAAAAAAAATATTACACAACAGACATTGAATCCAAATTCATTTTATCTACCATTACTGAATACAAAGAAATGTATTCCCTTTGTAAGACATGCTGAAAAATAGTAGACAGCTTACTCTCACAAGTGTATACCCAAGTAACTCTTTAGAAGATATTTAATCATTATACAATACACAGTTAGAGATAAGTTTTCCAAGGGAAACTTCTCAAATTTCATTTAACTTGCAAATTCCCTGATTTATTTATTTTTTTAAAGCAGGAACCAACAAATCTGAGAAATTTAGCACTCGCTTGCAAACCTTCTTTTGTGGTTCCTCTCATCATAAAAGGAGAGTGAAATCGTAGTGTTTAGATAGCACCACCACAGTAATTTTTGCGTTGGTTAGGGACTTGTACCAACCAACTTCTGCAAATCCTCGAGAGATTTTTATCAACACATTAAAGGCATTCAAAAGAGCATTCTCATCAAGCACACTGACTAGATAATGGACTTCCAAAGGCTGGTCAAGCAGAACAGATGCATCATGTAAGCCCTATTGAATCCTAACTCTATCAGGAGCTTAGTCATTCAACAGCTAAAATAGTGACTGGCTGATGCTGCAGTTTTGCATGGCTTGTTTTCATCATCTTGTCTCATTCTTACCACTGCACATGAAATATGAAGTCCTGACACATGACAACTTCTTTGAGAAAACCTGACTCCATCCTTTTGGCAACATCCTGATGGAAGTTAGGTTCAGCACAATAGCAGATATAAGTATGCGGATTTGCCTGCTGAAAAGAATTGGCATCTTTTTGGAAGGTAAAAGTGCATCGATCACAGAATTTATGGATGCTGTGGTAATCTGATCAACACAAAATTTTGATCTTTGACATCTCGCATTTTTCAAGTGAAACGTTTCTGAAACTGTGGTAGCTTGACAGAAAACGAGCATTTCCCATTCAACAAAGAATAGCTTGATACCTCATTCCCAGTTATTGAAAACATACCTTCAAGGAACCATTAAGTAGTTCTTTGGATCCATTTAAATTCCTAAATGATTTTTCTTGTATCATTTTTTGGTAAGCTGTAAAAGCTCACCTGTTTGTCCATGACTGAACTTGCTGAAAATGTCATGGAATAGAACAGTTCTTGCTTTTACAGTAAGCCCTCCATATTTCATTATTCTTTTTCAAAACTTTTTAGTCAGTAGTGTCTAATTCTGTGGGACACAACACTGACTTGTAGAATACCTCATTTCTCTGAATCTGAAGCAAAACTATCACCTGGGAACATCATCTGTGTAGCCAGTTAGCTGACAAATTTCTTTTTCATTATAATAATCCATCATTAAAACAGAGATCGAATAGTTCATATAGTACTTTGTATCCAAAATGCATTTGCAGAGCTAACCAGATGCTTCCTCATCCTGCCTAAGTTAAATACCCATTTTACTCCTTGGTAAATCACAGCAACAAACTAGAAGACTGTCAAAGGTTTAACTTTTGCATACTAACTGAAGGGAAAGAATCAGAGGCTTAATCCTCATAAAATATTGGTTCATTAATTTCCACTTGCAGGATAACTTCTATTTAACTTAAAATAAAGCTGTTACTGCAGATACCTTAATGACTTAATCTGCACAGTACTTGCAAAGCAAAAAAAAAAAAAAAAAAAAAATTAATGTCCCTCA
>VZTL01028201.1:1247-28958 GCA_013400535.1 Scopus umbretta | reverse complement strand
TTTTTTTTCTGTTCAACATTCTTCCTTGGCACATCTACGTTTTTCCAAACATTTCAAATTTGACGAAAAAAAAATATTTTATGAAAAAGATCTCCTCATTCAGGATCTCTTCTTGACTTATTGAGTGAAACGATCTTACAATGATGAGTAAGTATTGATTTACCTAAAGGTGGTAAGTGGGTGGTGATTAGAAGACAGGGTTTTTTTTATGTACTCTGGGAGAAAAGCATGCTCCCAACAGCACATCCCACATGGCATGTAATGATAATGCCACAGGGCTACCAGAATAGGTGCCTCCCTCTCTGTATTCCTACCAAAAGTCATTGGTAAGGTAATCCTTTATTTGCTGTTTCAGTGCACTCAGGAATTTCTCATTTTCTTCACTTTTTTATATTTATTTTTTCTTTTTGTTGCCAACTATGTTGGAAACACACTGTCACCAGTGATTCCCGCAGCTGCTGGGGGAACACTCACTAAGGTGACACAAAACAGCTTCATCTCTCAAATTTGTCTGTGTCTTCTTCTAATCACAGGATCTTGTGTGAAAGCTCATCTCTGCACTTAGCCAAAGGCAGCCCGCGCCAGCCTCCCTCCATCCCACAGAACAACCAGGGCGTGCTGGCAACAGCTCCGGAATGAAGGAGCCACTGAACATCATCCAAACAGGATGAGCAAACTGAGCACCGCTTTCCGAAGTGACGTACAGCACGGTGGATCAAGAGTCTCAGAGCTTTGGACACGTGCTGCCTGCCTGTAAGGACGTTTACATGGATGTTACTACACCCTAAAGGGTGAAAAGGGGAGAAGAGCTCATAGGGAGATTTTGGAAGAGATCCTTCGAAAAGGACCATTGGGACAGAGAGAGAAAAGCCTGATGAGGAAGAACCCCATGTGTCAAGCATGAGGCAGCCCTCTGCTAGTATCCTGCGAAACACCCGTCCATCCAAGCTACGATGACCAACCTACAACCACCATTCCCAGATCTCCCCCCGATCCAGACAGGTCTCCTTCAGCTTCTGTGACAACTCAGAGACTGGACTACGGACCTCCAAGGGTCCCTTCCTACCTAAACTGCTCCATTATTCGAGGTTAGGAGAACAGCATTGGGATGGCAGGACTTTCCTCTTGGCCATGAGATGTCTGAATGACAGCAGTCCTTAGGCTGCAGAACAACAGGCAAACGAGCAGGGAATTTTAATTGTTTGGAGATAAATGTGAATGGCTTTTCTGAAGGGCAATAAAGCGTCTCCTGCCATCTGAATATCCTTCTGCTGAAAGCAAACAGGGAATGACAGACCTCTGAAGGAAACATCAGCCCCTCTTTCAGCATTCTATGTCTGTTATCTGTAATACAAGCCCTGCTGTAGGAATCACTGCAGCCCCCCTGTTTTCTGCATGGTGCACTGCCCTTGAAGCAGCTCAAAACTTTCACAAAATCCAAAACACGAGTTGCTTACAGAGCCCGTTAACTACGTGGCAGATTGTGCAGATGGTTGACATTCAGGGACCCGCTGCGAATCCTCCGTTGCGCAGCAGCAGCGAAAGCAACTCGGTGGCTCGGAATCCAGCTCTGCGCTTGGATGGTCCCGTAGGTGAACCACGCTCCCCTGCGAAGCACTGGTGTGCAAGGGGACCAGACAGTTCAGCTGGGGTCACCAAAGCTGTGAGGCAACTCAAGCTGTCCCTGCTTGCTCAGCAGCTCCCAGCTGGGCTCTCCTAGCTCACTTTACTGACATTCTCCTTGCCAAGACAGATGGAGGCAGCTGGGTGCACAGAGGGGACAGCCCGAGGCACGCACCCAAACGTTTGGCAGGGGGGGTCCCGCTTAGGCAGCACCCCAACATGAGCTTGGCTCCAGTATGAAGTATCTGCCGCCACTTTGAAAGATCTAACTCGGGTCCTGAGCTTCTTCCTTTGCCAAAGCAGCTCCTAACATCAACCCAGCCAACCAAACAGCCCCAGCACTTTCCTGCTTGCTCTGCCAACGCTCCAGCTTCCCCTAAGCCCCCTCCTTTGGCCATTCCTGCTTTGCAGACTCCTCCTCAGCACATAGCAAGAGCAAGCTCTCGCCGTTCACTGCAGTACCTCACACAGGGCTATGCAATCCCATGCACGGACAAGAGCTTGGATTCTGGAAACACTATCTCAGAGTGGGAAGGGAGAGGCACCCCCACTGTCATCTCTGCAATGACAGTCTTGCTGTGTCCTTGCACAAAGGTGGAGGTGCTACAGATTCATGAGAACATGTCACCACCTGCTGGGTTCTGCTTCTGCATCCAGCAGACGTGGAAGACCTGCTCCATGTGGGTCCTGACACGACTCCCTCCTGCTCCCCATCTCCTCCTGAGGAGACTGTCCATCACTTTTGTCTTCAGGAGATGACAAGGATGCTAAGCACGTGTCTACAGGGCTAAATGGAACAGTCACAGCAAGATGGGAAATGCAGCGTTGTGGTAATTAGCTGAAAGCACGGGCTGCACCCACGGCCGGCTAGGGTACTTCTTACTGCCAGCTACGGTAACAAAGCTGTGCCTTCCATGGACTACAGTCACAGTCATTTTCCCAAAAGAGAAAATGTGCTGATACCCACACTTCTGAGGATGGTGCTTATCTTCCAGCAGAAGGTGTAAGTGCCTTCTCCTCCCCCAGGCACCATGGGGATTTGTGGCATCCTCCGACCAGGGCTCAGCACACGCTGACCCACTCCACAAGTCGCCAGCACACCGGCTTCGTGACCAGCTCTCTGCCAAGATGCCAGGGGAGGAGAAGAAGGGTCCAGCACCTCACAGGCCACCGTCGCTTCACAACAGCCACGCTGGCGAGAGGTCACAGCGAGAACTTTAAGGTGAAGGATCAGCCGGTGCACTCATACGTGGCACAGCCTAATCCAGCACGCAGAAACCAGGCACGTCAGAGTAAAACTACTGCTCTGTGTAGCATGGGGGTGTGCAGAGTCAGGCCAAGGGTTCCCCTGCTGAGTACAGTTATTCTTTGCCTGTAGACTTCAAGGTCTTCCTGGCCAAGGCTTGGTGGGTGCTCCTTTTGCAGATGTAGCTCACCCACCTCCTAAATCCTGCAGTGCAACGGAGGTGCTCTGATGTGGAAACCCAGCATTCGGAGGATGAGGAAGACAAAGCGTCTGGCTGAGCTTCCCCATCCCAAACTCCTGGTGCCGGTGGCAGTTTCCTGCACCAAATGATCCCATTATGCGTGGAGGTGCGTGGAGGTGGTCTTAAAGACTCCTCTACTGCAAATGAAGTGGATAAACTAACCACTGGGGCAAAAGAGCAGTACGGGGGGCAGTGATTTACAACAGAAGACAAATTCTTGTCTTCCCAGCTTGGAGCTGTGCTGCTTTTGCTCACGCTGCAGACGTGGGAACAAAAGGCCCCAGCCCTTCGGGTCACAGCACGGGGAAGTCGCCAGCGGAAGCACCCCGCTCCTCGAGCACCACTGTCTCCCCACTCAACCACGGCAGCTTCCCCATTACAAAACCTCAGTGGAGCTGCAGCTGCCTAGCGAGATACACCACGGACTCCCACCTGCCCAGACTGATGCCAGGGCAGAGGCAGGGGACGTGGAGGGATGTGCCGGCCTCACGCTAACACGGTCCGTCCCAAGGGCGCCTCAGCAGAGGCGCAGTGCCCTGCAAGCTTGCGTCTGGCTTGGGGCATGGCTGTACCTAAAAAACCCACACCTGATCCCACCTAGACACTGCTAGGGATGCCTACAAAAGGATTAATGCCAACCTGCTGCCCTGCCCGCGGGCCGGGGAGGCAGC
Source organism: Scopus umbretta (assembly GCA_013400535.1). Taxonomy (NCBI): domain Eukaryota; kingdom Metazoa; phylum Chordata; class Aves; order Pelecaniformes; family Scopidae; genus Scopus; species Scopus umbretta. Next base: position 25,177 of record VZTL01028201.1, on the reverse strand, counting down.
AGATGTGCTGCAGGGAAGGGAGCAGGCAGGCCCTGGCAGAACAGGCAGCATGCTGTTCCTGAGCATCCGCTTGCGAACCACCCCAAACCACCCGCTGCCCAGACCCGACCCCCCCCACACACACTGGTCCTGGCAATTTTACCAGACCCTTCAGCCACCTGGTTTAAATAAACATTTCCCTGATTTCAAAGAGCATCACCCCTGGTTTGACTTAGCCCAATTTGTCCTTAAATTGATTTCCCATTCCCACTGGCTTAAGGGAGAGGAAAACAGATTGGAAGAGTATTTCCGATTCATGCAGCTAAGCAGATCCACGCCGCTCAGAAAATGTAAAGGTCTTGTTGACGCAGGAATATCAACTTGGGATGCCTGCTTCTGTGTAGGGGGGAGAAGTCTTCCCTCCAGCGCCGCTGTGCTTTTGGGGGAAGGCAGGACCACAGGCCTGATATAACCAGGAGCTCCAGCTGCCAGCACGCCTGCTCCCAGCCACACCTGCACAGCACTATTCGGCAAAGGGCAGGTTCGCCTTTCTGCCTGTCTTCCCAGAATCCATTTTAAACAAGTTTTATTGGTACTAAGGCTAGATCATATGAAACATACTGCATAATACATCAGCGGAGAGATAGAGCCACCGACCTTTACATGACAGATACCTACCTATACCTAAGACTCAGCACCCATCTTTATTGCTGGCATTACACAGGGCTTATCCTTCTGCTCTCTGTCCTGCTGATAGGCTTGGCTTTTCAAAAACCCCTAGGGAAGGCAGGTGATCAAATACCCTTGGAATTCATGGAGATGCACGTGAGATGCAAGTCAGTAAGATACCTGGGCTCCACTGAAAGTCCTGCCGTTAAACATGGTATATTAAATAGTCTTCACAATATGCCTCTCATTTCAAGGGAGCCCAAAACACCTTGCCAGCATGACATACGCTGCCCTATCTTCACCCATGGAGGCACACCTGGACTGAGAAAGCTGCTGTTAATCAACACCCCCCACAACAGTTCAGCACTGACCTTCCCCAGCGTCACAGAAGAGGTGCCACCACAACAGCATCCCCATGGGTACCTGGTGCCCTACTGTCTCTGCTGCATCTTCTCGGGGGGGGGTGGAATTTTTCAATGAGAAAAGTTTCCATAGTTTCCATGAGACATTATGCTCAGCCAAGTTTCTCAACCCATCTGTTCACTGGGCACAAAGTCTCTTCTACATACAAGCACCACTGCAGTTCAAGGCTGGCTTCCTTCCTGGGGTGTATGGGCAGGAGGAATAACAATTACGGACAGATATCTATTTCCTACTCCAACAAAACCCAAACAAAATAAAATCCGAAACCTACGGTGTTTCTAGTGCATGTGGGTATATAAGTTTCATTTTGTTTAAAGATGAAGCACTGGGACAATGGAAATATTTAAAAATCACTAGAGCTGCGTCCCTCTTTTCTGGTTTAAATGCCATGTTACTGGCCACGTTCAAGTCATACGATATAAGAGGTGGTAGCTCTTCGGCATTGTTATCCACTCCTGCATGTGGAGCTGCAAGGTTTTTCTCTCTCTCATACCACAAAACAATTTTTAATCTTTATAACTATGGTGCCAGTTCAAAACTGGACAAAAATCAAAATGTATTAAACATTCTTCTGTGCTGGGCTGCTACATAGATTAAAGAGTGTCAGACAGCAGACAACAAATTTACTGGCACTGCTGTGCATGGACAAGCACCCAACCCATGGAGCCCAGGGCTCACAGAAGCAAGAGAGATCAGACAAAGGCTTGGCACATTTTCTCTGGCTCCTGCACCATGTCTCCACTGCGACCCAGAGAGGTCCACAGAGACCCTACCAGCTTCCTGACACCTGAAAATTATTTTCCTTATTTCTTCCCATTCATAGGAAAGATGCTTTCCACCTTACCTCGTTGCAATAGGGAAGATGTTGCTAAATTTGCCCTGGACCCCGAAGATCATCCAATATTAAGTTTTCTTTTCACCCAAACTGTGGCTGTAATGTTTCCTTAAAATCTGCAGCAGAGCAGAATACTTCCTGGGGATTTTTGTGCCAGCCTAGTTCAAACTTTCCTGTGATCTTCTGCCTGTCTCATCAGTGATGCAGAAAGGCTGCAGAGATGCCAGACATATCTGTATCATTGTCACTCCAGTCTATTAGCTCAGCAGTCTCCAATGTGTATTTTTCCACCACGCCAGAAATCAAGTTGTGCAGATGAGCAATTCCCTTACACCAGGAGCCTGCAAGTCCTCTGCGACACCAGAAAAAGGCTTCTACGGGGCTCAGACAGATCATTGCCAAGTAACAGGGCAATGGCTTGCTGAACTTACAGACAAATTTCTCCCCACATTTTAAGTCAGAGATCCCTGTGACTGGCAAAGCCACCTCCCCGGCTGCAAACGTGAAAATGCCCACTGTAAAGCAAGAAGAGAGCACTCGAGTAACAGAAGATTTCTGTGGGGGGCTCCGAAAAACCCTGGCAGGGAGAGGTAATGGAGAAGAACGTGCAGAGAGTGCAGGGGGAGGCAGAGCCAACGCAGGCGCTCGCTCGCTGCAGCCATGGCAGCTCCTCGCCCTGCAGAGGCAGGGCACATGCAGCATCCCACGGGGCTGCTGCTTTTATAAGCAACACTCCAAAGCAAGCACTTTACGAGGTCACAGTGAATGGTGACGAGAGGTTTTGTCCGAGTGATCCAGACTGGTCCGAGAGGATGGATCTGCACGCAGAAGGGAAGCGAGCAAAACTTGACTTTCCCCTTAGAGCACAGGCAGCAACTGAGATCCCAGCTCCCAAATCCCAGGCTCTACCCCTTCCTCTCCCAACTCAGTGCTCGTGACAAGCAGAGACCCGAGAGGTCCTGGGGCTGCTGCCCTTAATCCACCCCAAACTGTAAGCTCAGCTGCCTTGCATCCAGCCAGAGCCAGGACTCAGCCCCTAAACTTGCAATCTTTCAATTCCCCTTGTCTTCAGGCAGTTTTAAAGAGAAGCTCAGCACTTCAGATCACTTAAGTGTAACCGCGTGGTGCCATATCAAGGGGTCAAAGCAAGGCAAGGACATCAGTAAAGCTAGGAACATCACATCTATCGCCCCATCTAGATGCTGGGTGTGGGGCGTTCACCTGGGGATCTCTCCTTGAACATACTGCCCTCTAGTTTTACCAAATGATGAAGGAATCGGATTCAAACCTCGCCTCCAGCAGCACAATATCTTGCCTTGATCCAGCACAGGCGTGAACCCCCTCAAATGCACACCGAGCAGAAAACAAACAATGCTTGGGATACAACAGTAAGGGCATATTCCTACCAGCTTACTCTCTGGTCTACATAGCAGGGTGCATCCAAGCAGCCACAGGAGGAAAAGCTTGGAGGCACGTGGCTTGTGGGAGGCACTGGAAAGAGTCTGCATGCACGTGGCTCGGCTGAGATTCGGCAGCAGTATTTGGGGCACACTGGTGCCTCAAAGCAAGGGACTGCACCCAGGCACCTGAATTTCCAACAGCAGTCCAGGGACTCCCACTTGCGAGTGCTGGTCCTCACAAACGTGAGCCCCTCTGCAGAGTCAGAGCTGTTCCTCTGCACAATGACAGTTTCTTTTTGCGGCAGCTTTTTTACACAGAAAAATCTGGAATAGCTCAAGACAGCATTTGGGGCAGTACTGTGCTTATGCCATTCCCAACCTGGGGAGGGTCCAGTCTGAGTTAACACCTGATGAGAGTGCCAAGATCCAAGCCTCTGAACAAACAGCCTCCCCAAATTTTTATATAAAAGATAGCCACCAACATTTTGTCTTTCATGAAACAGCATATTTGATGTAGTTACTTTACAGCCCCAGGCAGCTATGTGTATACGGCCATCACTCATTTTGGTCCCAAAGTCCTTGCCAAACAGCCAGCTGCTTTTCCACAATCAAATGCCGGGCTGCGCCCTACACCGGAGAACAGCACAGCCCTCCTGCAGGTTTCTCAGAGCACAGCAAATTAATTGGGGTATTGAATTAGTGAGGTTAGAGCCAATTAGCTCCATTTGACCCAGATGCTTTAAGCAACATTTTTCTAATATATTGGAGCTCGTTATCATACAAGTTCATCTTGGCACTGGGTAAAAAATGATCTGCCTCGGAGCAGCTTTTCCAGGTGTGCCTCCTTGACCCCTTGGGATGCATTTTCATCCTTTACATGGGTGACAGTGTGCACAGCTGCAAACAGCTGAGAAGGAAAGACCAGCCTTACGTTTACAGCCCAGGACTCAGGAGATCCTCCAGCCAGGAACAAACTTTGGGTCTCCACGGCTTGTTGATGAAAAAACACATTTGGACACTTATCACTTCTTTCTATCCCGCCTACTCCAAGTGTAACTTGGTCGGGACACAGCTTGAGTTTAATGATGCTGAGACCCTGATCCAAGCAGGGGCAGCCACAGAGCTACCGTTGCCCGAGTACCACAGCATGTTAGAGCCAGCAGTGTACTGATTTGACCAAAATTCATTTTCTGGACACATTTCACCTGCAGAAAGAAATGGGCTTGCTCTCTCCATTTTCATTCAAAGAGTAGAAGGAAGGAGAAACAGGGAAAGCTCCTGCAAAATTGTACAAAAACTCCAATAAAGCTGACAGAGTTTTTCATTACCGAGGAGTAACCGCTTGGAAAGGGGGAGAGCAGAAGCGCTCAGCCCACTCGCTCGGATCCCAACAGCTCTAATACAAGTCACCAGGAACAGTCAAAGCACTTCGCCATGTCAGGTGCAGACGTTAGCTGTATCACGTTAACCTCTTCTCTTTAAGAAGAAGCAGCCCTTAAAAGATTAAGCATATCCCAGAAGTAAAAAAAACATTAGTAGGCGATAAGGACACTGCAGCAACAGTAAAGCTGTTTCCTGGGAAAAGAGCGGCAGACACAGAGCGAAGCAAGTGATGATGCCGATGCTGTCAAACCAGAAGTCACAACTGCAGCCGAACACCACAGATCAGAGAAAGACCAAGTCACACCACCCAGGAGCGCGGCAACCCCTGACAACTGGGGTTTTAACAAAAATGAAAGCATCCTCAACAAAACTGTCTCCATTTCCCTGAAAGAAAAATGTGCAATTATGTTTTTTCCAATGAGAAATGTGAAAGCAAAGAGGGTTGATTTTTTTTTTTTGAACCAGTATTTCAAAACATCACAGTTACCCCCATTTTGATGGGTTATTTTACTGACATTCCCACCAACGTGTTCCAGAATGGTACTGCAAAACCCAACACTGATGTGGGAAACGCCAAATTCTCCAAATCTGTTTTAATTCTGCGACTACTACTTTCAGTACATGGGATGTTCTTGTCAGTGTGTCAGATGCTGAAGCATCAGAACCTCTCAGAGCCCCGCTGCAGACAGCGGTGGGGTGCTGCTCATCAGACCCAGCAGCAGCTCAGGGCACCGCACTGCTCTGCGGCTACAGCCTGCGGGGTGAAGGGGAGGGAGGCTCCCTCAAAGGGATCCAGGAAAGATGAGGAAAGAGGTCCACCTCTGCATTAGAGGACATTCAGCCTCCAAATTCTTTGCTGCAACTCCAGCCAGTTTGGTTTCTTAATCACTAGTATACGCTGCATTTCTCTGACTCGCCAAAAACCAGCCCCAAGCCCCAGCGCTAGGTCCTAACCAGGAGGTGTCACGCGATGGGGCATCACTTCACCTCTCCACGTTCATCAGTACCTGGGAAGAGCTACACCCTCTCATCAGAGGGCTCAGGTGCTTGAGGTCCCCTCTTAGGGCTTCCCTCATCACCACATGGCTGGAGGGACCTCATGCCCTCCCAGGGACCACACTGGGGTAACCTCCGGCAGAGCAGGGCAGCCGCCGGCTCCCCACATCAACAGCACCCACCCGGTGGGACCTCATGGGGATGCTGGCCCTCCGTGCTCCCACAGTAGTCATGGGATAACGCTGGAAGGTACAACTCTTGCAAGGCTGAGATGGTTCTTCCCCCCCCACCCCTGGCTAAATACAGAGGTAAGACTGATCAACAGAAATGCGCTCATCGAGTAAGTGCTCGCTACTGTGAAGAAGCATTACGTAACCCAACCATGAACCCTTCCTGCCTACCTTTGATTGAAATCATGGATTTTTTTTTTTTTATTCACCTTTCCCTGACATCCCCTTATTATCACCGCCAAGCCTAATGAATGCAGTTAAAGCTAAAAGTCTCTTAATTTCTTTCCCTTCTTCTGAAGAGGTTCCTTTTTTTTTTTTAAAGCCCTGAAACGGAACAGCAACTGAAGTCACAACTTTAACAAATACAGTTTTATACACAGAAACAAACCCCCAGCCTGAATAGCTGTTCCACCAGGATTCCCAAACACACAGCCTTGGAGATCAGGGAAATGGAGGGTGTTTGTGCACAAAGCTACAAAATAAAAATAAAACATTGTGTTGGGCCAAGAAGAAAGCAAACTAACAAGGGGATATTTCTTTCTGCCCGTACCAGTTTCAGCTGGCTGTGTTACTTCCCGCAAGCCACTAATGCAGTCTAATTGGGAGGGGAGGCATGTAGCACAGCAGTTGCTTAGCAAACTTTATCATTATTTTTCATGAGGCTCCAATTTTCCCTGCTGCATTGGATTCACTGTGACTTGGTATATTTTACTGTCCTCTGCTTTATTTTCTTTCCTCCCTTCTTTCTCACATCTCTCAGCTCATTTTCTCACAACACCCAGGTCTGGCTACCGAAANGTGTGACAACAAAAAAAAAAAAAAAAAAAAAAAAAGCCTTCACGCGCCCATCTCGACTGGGCAGCAGCAAGGCGATCGCTCCACCCCGAGTAAAGCGGCAAGACCGCCCGTTGCTGCACCCAGCGTGGCTCCTCCGCAGCACGCAGGGACGGCAGGCCGAGGCAGCCCCTCTCCTCCGCTGCACCAGAGCAGCTGGCTTGGCACGCGTGGGGAGAAGCATCCTACGCGTGCCTTTGTTTTATGGCAAGACCAGAGGAACTAAAGATGGTAGGGGTGAGATTCAAGCAAGAGATACACGCGCTCTTTATGACCAGATATACATGCACCACTGCCAGGCAGACACGCAGGAGCGTGTTGCACGGCATGCACACGTGGAAGTGGCACTCCAGCACGGTCTGTGTGGCTTCTCTTGTTCCATCACGCACATCTCCTCTGGCATTGAACTGCTTAGGACAATCTGCCAGGCCTGGAGCAGACTTGGTTAGGGCCAGGACTCCCTCTTCCTGTGCCTGAAAATACCAGGCATCTCCACCTTGGCAGTCTTGCAAGGAGCCACATGGAAGCAGGAGACCAGCAGTCCCTCTGCAGAGACCCCGAAGCACAACCGAAATGGCTTTGGCCACTGAGCCTCCAGCGAGGATGCAGGGCATGCAGTGGAGCCACCCCGACGCCCTGCTCCAGGGAAGGGCAGCGCAGTATGTCTGTCCCACCCCGGCCACTGACTGAAGGCAGCCGACAGACGGCAACTCCTGCTAGACGCAGTGAGGAAAGACCTTGATGGGCAAGGGCAAGCCAGGGTGAATCAGTGGTCCTGGTTCTGGAGGAGCTGAAGATCCACCTTGCACGTGGGTAAAGCTAACCCTGCATCATGGGGGCCAACCATCCCACTTTTACCAGCTATAGACAAGGTTACATTGGCTTTCCCTCATCAGGGTGAGCCCAAAGCAGCTGACAGGCTGGGAAACATCAAGTTTGCCTCGTGTGGTAGAACGCCCTCATGAATCGTCTTCCGAGGTTTCATCATGGGCTGTGCAACCGGCGGCCAAAGATGCTTCTGATCATCCTTGCTAAGGAGTATAAGGGACCCAAAGCCAGTATACATCCCCTATACATCTCCCACCCAGCCCGGCACAAAGCTGACATTGATCACTTCCTAATTAAGCACTAAGAGGTCCAACACTCCAACCACATGGTCAAAGGAAGACTATTATTTGGAGAGAACCCTTGCTGGCTGGGCGCCAGTCTTCCTGCGTGTCTGTGACCAGTGCGAAGGATTTATGCACTTCATCTTCTGTCATTTTCTACCCTGGAGGAAGCAAGCCTCTAAATTGAATTATCACAAAGAAATCAATTCCAGATCAAACCTCTGTGAAATTATAATTGCTTTAATGATCTGCAGGCTGGAATAGACAGGGCCCAGGGACAGCATCATATACTTTTCCTCTTCAATTCATAAGGCTCCTATAGGAATCTGCCTTTGTTCGCAAGGAGCATTAGTGTTTTCTAATTATGTATTAATTTAATCTACTATTAATTTTCAATTATTGTTATTACACAAGCACTTCTTTTTTCCCCAATGTGACTGCTGTGCAAGATGCTGAATTCCAAACAGCTCTGTGGCAAGCTGACAGGCAGCAGCTTAGCCTTTGAAAAGGAAAAAAACCAAACCCAAACCAAAACCTTCAACAACCAATTTTGATGAAGACATTCCAACCAACCAAAAACATATTAAAAAAAAAAAAAAAAAGACACACGCAAACCTTCCCGAGTCGTCTGAAAATGCCATCAGCAGCCTGCTTAGCCTAAAGGCTTAAATCACTTAGGTTCACCATGTCTGTGGAGACTTTCATTAGAATTGACATTCTGACAACTGCAAAAAAACTCTACAACAACCCAACTCACATCATCATGGGCAGTTTAAAAATAATTATCAACCACAGGACAGAGACACCTAGGGAAATGAAGATTCACTAACCTCTCTCCTCCCTAAAGATGCAGGTGAATATTATACTAAAAAAATAATCAAGTATTCTTCCTTGATTAATTATAGTTGCAAAAATAGCTCAGGATTTTCAGCATTACACATCAGAAAGAGCAGAAGCAACACAGCTGTGACCAGAGCTGGCCTGGATGGACAGCAGGAGCTTCTGCAAGTTTAGTTCTTGAATATCACATTCCAGAGATTCTGCTCATCAGAAAGCTGCTGGCGCTAAGGGTAGATCCTCTTTACTATGGAAAACATCCAAGGTGCCAAAGGGAAGAGGAAGCACCTGGAGAACACAGCACATTTCAAACCCCACTAGTTTGTTTTGTCCTGCCTTTTTCACGGATGCTGGAGGAAGAGGTTTGTGAGAGGGCACAGAGAATGCCTGCTTGTGGACTTCAGGCCAATCTGCACCAGCTTGGCAGGCTACCCTCAAATTTTCCATACACAGCTAGAATCACATCCAAGAACTAGTGAGAGGCTTTCCAAAGGCTTCCATAGCTTTGGATCAAGAGACTCACACGCTTCCAGTGAATTCAAAACAAGGAATTAAGCGATACTGCAAAGTAAAGGCTTGGGAAGTGCCATTGCCTTTGCTGGTACAACATCATGCAGGATGAGTCCATCCGAGTGGAGACCAAGCAGCATTATAGCAACAAACAAAGCTCCTGTAATGGCACACGCATGCAAATCCTGCGAGGGCTGTGCTGCATGAATCCTGTGGCAGAGCCTCCCTTCATCCCACCACCTGAAATACGAGGTCTAACTTGCATGCAACAACGAGCAGAGAACCTTTGGACAAGACTCCAGAAAGAATAGGAGATACCTGATTTTTTGCAAGATTAAAGTACTAAGGCTACCTCATGAGGTCAGAAGGTTTCTTTTGAGCTGCGTGGTCCAAATCTACTGGCTGCTGCTCTTCTTGCCCCATATTAAGGCCCTATTTATCCCAGAGCTCCATTCTCCCAATACAGTATTGTGTATCAAAGCAGCTTTAGCTAAATCAGAAGAATTACTCCCAGCTGGATTTTGGCTTGCCTGGAGACCCTGCCTGCAGCAGGACATCACAGCCCTTTGGGGATGAGCGCTGGGCCTCCCAGTCCGTCCAACATCTAACGCATACCTAGGGAAAACAAAATAGCAGTGCAGATTATCACAGCCTGCCCACAACCCAGACAGCAAGTGATGGGGACAGTTAAGAACCCCCCTGGAATACTAACATATTGGAATACATTCTGGAATACTACTGGCTCGCCCAGCCAGCCCTCTGTTCCAGCACGTGAGAGAAACAAATGATGAATTTGGCCTGGAGACCTCTCTTTCAGAGCAGAAGAGACTGTCACCATGAAGATCAAGAATTTGGCAGGTTTTGAAGATAAACTGGACTGCCAGAGAGATAAAGGCAACAACTCCAGATGTTTCAACAAATAGGACCCTCCTCTGCCATTTTTGTGCTAGCACCCATCAGACAGCATCCCAGTCCTGCATATCTGTGGTGTGGGTCAGGAGGATTGTCCAGGTACTGCTACAGCCAGAGATACGTCTGTACAAAAAGCCCTCAAAGTCACCTAACTCCTTTGGCTAAGGTGTAGGCCAAGATAAACATCAGACTGCGTTCACCGACACATTTTTCTGACAGATGACGTTGTCACACCCATAAAACCATCGAGCAGAGTCACCTTTGCCGTCTGCCATCTCATCCGCCTTTCTGGCAACAAGGTGAACTGTGCTACCACAGAGGGTACAGCGAGTGGTGGTTGAGGCTGGATCGAAGCCACCGTGTTCTCCAGCTATCCACCCTGCTCTGTGCAACTGCTGTTCCAACACCATCCTGCCACGAGAACTGTTTCTAATGCCAAGTTACACCCATTTCCGTGTCTGCTGCTCCTGCGCTGCCACGTGAAGCCCCCATGCAAAGACACTGGAAAAAGCCCGACATCAGGACTACATCGTTTTCGTCACTCTCCTGAAGTCATTTATTACATTTATTACACCCATACCAAGCAGTGTCATGAATCGGAACACCACACTGGAGCGATAACAGCCACCTCGCACCCCCAGTGCCAGAGGGGCTTGTCCACCAGCTCAGCCAGGAAAGCCAACAATCGGACTCCATCCCAGTCTGCCCAGTGTATCGAGCACCAGCCTAAGCTACCAATTTTTTCATGTGGGAAGCAGGGATAGAAGACATGCCCATAAAGTATGAAAGACACCCCGTACTGAAGCACAGACATGGATCGATCCTACAGAGAGCGAGGCTGAGGATGCATGCTCCCTCCCCTGACACCCCAAAGCTCCCCAAACTACAGTTATGAAACTTTTTAATATCTACCATAATCATTTACCCATGCTGCCTTTCCAAGGTCATTGCTGTTACCTGCTTTACAGCTGGTGTGACAGCAATGAGTACACAGAAATTAAAACCCACTCAGAACAGGGGAGCCATTAGGAACCTCAAGGATTTCATTGGCTTTTGGAGCCTAAAACAGAATACTTTTTTTTTTTTTTTTTTAAAAGGCAATCTAAACCCCCTCGCCTTGATTGTATGCAAAGATGCAGCACGGCATTTTAAAGAGAGCAGCAGGAACCTTGAACTGCAGCACAAGTCTCTCCAAACACAAAGTACAGGGTCACCAACTCCCACCACCTTCTGAGATTTGGCAATGTTTATTATTGGGTTTTTGACACTTGGGGCTCCTGAGGTCAAGCAATGTGAAATTCTGAGGGTTGTTGGTTTGTTCCCCCCTCCTTCCCCCAAGTCTGCTGCTAGCCATCTTGCTGAAATGCCTGCAAGACTAAGTCTTGCAGAATAAATCTTGAAAAAAGATCCCTGGAGAAGTTCAGGCAGCAAAAGGTAGAGGGGAAAGAAAAGTGCAACACTCAAAAAACAATACAGAATTTGAAATCACGAGACCACTTGTTATTTGGGGGGAATTTATCTTGGAACAGAAAAGGATAGCAAAACCATCAAGAATGTAAGATGTGTCTATGGAGAAAAAAAGGTTAATGAGAAACAATTTACTCAGGGAATACCACAAGTAGGAAGAATGTTTTTTTGATTCAACTTTTTAGCTGGTTGTGCCAGATCATTACCTTGAAATGTATGAAATTCCACCCAAGGGAAACATACAATTGTGATGGGACAGTACAGATGTGCAGAGCTCTTGCTGAAGTTTCACACATGACTTCCCTGAGCCCTCCCCAGTTTACATCATTTAGTCATCATGAAACCATCAGATTTCCCCCCAATTACAAGGCATAAAGAGTTATTTCTCCCATCTCCTCAGTCCCTTTCCAAGGAGGACAGGCTGACATACGCACAGCCACCAGCACTTGGAAGCTTCAGCCTAGGCTGGGGGAGCTCCTTACTGTCACTGCAACAGAAATAAAATTAAAGCTTTGTCAATAAAAATAAAGTTTTGGTCTGGCATATTTTTTTTTCTTCCTTTAATCCAAGTAAGTCATGCTAATCTGCAGCCAAATCCCACAGTATAGGAGGCACTGCTGACATCTACAAGGAAATAATTCCTGTTCCAAGGGACAAATAAGATCTCATCGACAACATCCAGTGTCATATTCTTATCTAAAGGAATCTCAGGCTCTGCTAAGTGGACTGGAGACACCTTGTTTGGAACATTATTTCAAGGATGGCCAGAACTACAAGTTGCCCCCAGAGGAACAGGCTGGTTTTCGCAGGGTCATGTTTTATACATGACACAGCACTGCAGCTTCTGGAACACACTGCTTTGAAGAGTTATTTTTATGAATGTGTTATTTTAATAAACTGGAGCAAGCAGGGGACATAAGATTCCAAGCTCTTGTGGCATTCCCATATAATTTAAGATCAAAATAACCCACACATGCACGGAGGCAAGTCAAAGCATCCCCTTGGTCGCACCTCGGTGCGTCAGCAGAAGGGCTGGCACCAGGACAGCGCTGGCAGACGGGACTCCCCAACCCAGCACCGCACACGAGCTTCTACTTTCTTTTAATACTGCAAGCTAACGCGGACAACCTCAACGAAGTGCTGGAGCCACAAGAGTGCCTCCCGAATCCTGACCGAGACGGTTTGCTCCTGAATCAACAGCAGGGATGCGTTCAGCTCCAACGGAGAGGCTAGGTATGCAAAGGCTCCATGGTTAGGCAGTGCGTCCTGAAACCAGGACAACACCCCCATTTTAAAAACAAGTCAGGAGAAGCCTGCAAAACACTTCAGCTCTGTTTGCTTCCTAACAAATAGCTGAGAGATGCCCAACAGCTCTGGGGCCTCCACTTCTGTTCTCATGCATAAACCAGAGACAACAGCACAGCAGATTTGTAGACTGCTCTGATCTCTGCCTTTATTTGAAACCGCCACTCTCACCACCGCATCTCAGCTCACCTCCTGCCCAAAGCAAGCCCAACAGATTTCCCCAGGGAAATCCTGACTCACCAGCACACCTTCCTTTTCCCCCCAAATGTTGTGACAACAGGGATTTCATTAGTTTCCTCTTAGTTTCAGTTGGTCAGCAGGGATTTAAGAGATTGGTTGCACTCAGGAGCTCCCCTAACAATGCACTGCTCATCTTATTTAGGAAGAAGGGAAGAGCAGTCATAGGAAACATCTCCTGCCCTGATTTCCTGCTGAGCAGAGCAAGAGAGCAATAGCAAGGTGGTCTCTCCAGCAGAGACATCTGTACTGAGATGTCCTCAGACACTCACTTCACGTATTTACACACTAAGAATCAGGATTCCAGGACAGATAAAAGTTTTACTTCTATTTCCCTTCAAGTGCTCCAGCACTACTCTTTTCCAAGCAACTTTCAGCAACTCCATGAAGTCCAAAGTTCACTTCCCCACGCTGGAAGCCTGCTACAACCCACACCCAGTTTCCAAAACCAATGCTCCTAAATCCACAGATCAATCCCAGCCAAGTTGGCTTCAGGGGGACCACCTACTACAACTGACCATTCAAGTCACTAGGATCTGCTCATTGCCGAGAGGTCCCAAAGTGCTGGCTACTCATCCGGGTGCTTCAGAGTACAGAACTTCACATCCCATTTCGAGTCTCTCAGGTGGCTGGTAGCACTTGTAGATGATCATTTGCTGAAAGAAGAGCTGTAGATGATGTTCATTTGCTTGCAGATGCTAGTCATTTGCTGAAGGAGGAGGTGACAGGTGCAGCCCTTCTTTTATTTCAAGTGTTTCTTGACAGTCTTGTAGAGCAGGCAGATCAGCTTTAACACTAGAAATATCTTCCACACTGCACTGGATTGCATTAAGGACATTCATATACCCATCTTCATCTACTCTGAGCCTCCTCTGCCACTGTTTCAATCATGGTTGCTTGCAAGGTCATCTGAGCTGAGGAAAAATAATTCGAGTAACAGAGCCCGTTCCCTTGTCAGCTTTAAAATAAACCCTAGATCCTCTATTTATCTGTTTTTAAGGGATGCATAGGCTCCCATGGGGTCAAGTTTTTCCTCTGCAAAGCTAGGAACTTCCTCCTGTGAAAAAACCAAGTTTTTGCATCATCATATAACTTCAGTACTGAAGACAAAGAAACTCCCAAACATGTAGAAACTGGCCAGATTGGTTCAGGTCCCCTACTCTGCGGGCTGGAGTCAAACTAAGGAGATCAGAAGACCATGCTCAAGTGGGTAGATTAGTAGGAACTGTATCTTCAGTCCCCACTAGTTTCACCCTAGTAGGGCATCTTCCACCAGACCAAACACATCTGGGTCTGAGGCCACATCCATCAAGCAAAGGGAGACGCTTAAATGTTTTAAAGGGTGTTAGATCAGGTTCCTAACGTGCTTCTGGGCAAGACAGGTTGTGTGTTTCCAACTCATTTTATCCTCCACAGCCAGAGTCAGAACAGGTCAAGAAATGCCAGAACAGGATTGGCTAGGAGGGAGGAAGGAAGAGGGAGAGAGATTTGCATTTTAAGAAATACAGCAATAGAAACACAGGCTTCAGAGATTAGGAAAGAGGCTTTTTAGTCAGAGCAAAGCAAGAGGCATCTGCTAGAAGCACGACACAGAAGCATTTAGTATTTTGAACTGTAAGGCTAATCTGATATGACACTCCATCAACTGCAGATACACAGTTTAGATAAATCTTTCATCAATAAAGCTCATTGTCACAAACCTGAAGCACATGCGAAAGCTAACATACTTCACCTGCACATGTGTCCCCTTTGGGGTCTTCCCTTAAGGACATTCCTTATGGAGCTGGCATGCAAATTTTGTGATCCTCCCTCCCTGGTTACAGAAAGGAAACGCTGTCAAGTTTAGTCTTCATAAAGAAGTGAACAGGCATCTGACCTACATAGAGAGCCCAGATGTGAGTAGCCTCACATAGCACTCCAGAGATTATTATTTTTGTGTTTTTTAAATGTAAAAAAACTAACCACCACCTGCTTTGCCTGGAAACACGCAGGAACAAAAGCCAGCTGCACACAGGAGTGCTGCACCAGGCTTCAGACTGCAACTCACTATCACCACGTCCATCTTTTTTTTTTTCTTTTCCAAATACACTCTTCAATGGATGATTTTCAAGATTAAGACATGGCTTTTGCTACCAAGCCTGAAAGCACCAGTAACTTTGGGTAGGAGTCTGAAGAACGAACGTGTGTCCCGCAGGGGCCTTCGCAGTTTTGCGTGATGGTTAACAGCACAAGCACAGGAACCGAGCACTGCATCTGCTGCGTCAGGCCAGAAGCACATCAGCCCCAGCGCAAACAACATTTTAGATAAGCTGCATGCTACTGCAGCATCCAGATGACCTATCAAAAGCCCAATTGCATTACATGTCTGTTGCCATAAGAAAAATCCCAGAATTTAGTCTCGAGACAAAAAAGTAGGAAAATAAGTAGATGTAGCAATAAGAAACAAAATTAAGGCACTCCAGCCAGATCTGCCATGCTCCTAGCAAGGAAGGTGCCTAGCAGAGGGTTACCTCCTTGCAAGCCAACACTAAGCCTTGCAAAAATGGCTGCTATGCCCCTGCACCAAGCTAAATATCACATGCCATGCATTTCCCAGAGTCCAGTCCTCTCTGCAAGAAAAATCAGCTGTGCCAGGGTGAAGCCCCTAGGAATGGGAATCATGGGGAGAGGCAGCAGGCTTGGAAGGCCGGGCTCAGGCATGCAAGACACTGGCAACTACGTCGGCTACGATTTTTGCAGGCAGGGTTGAGGGAGGAGAGATGACAGAGCAGCATAACTAACATCGAAGAGGGAGAAGTGGGAGCAAGGAGACCTGGCTTTGTTCCCAGCTCTCCTACCACCCCCAAGGTCAGGCCAAGTCACATCCCCTCCTACCTCTTAGATATTTAGAGAATAAACTCCACAGCCACAGCTACTTCTCACTAGCTATACGCGCAGAGCTTCAGCTACTATCACACTGTAAGGAAAGATATCAAAGAGTGCCTAGTAAGTCCTCCAGATTTTTCATATTTGTGAAGAAACTGTTGTGGTGGGTTTTTTTTCCCCTAGGGAGGGGACAAGAAGCAAGATGGTGAGGACTCCAGAGGGCAGGAAGCCTTATCAATACTTCCTGCTCTCCTTTATTCTTACTAGAAAACCTCAAACAAACAAAATTCAAGGAATAAACAAGAATAAAGTAAATTAATCAGTTTGCATCTATTCTATCAGACAGTCTTTAGTCTACCTGCTAGACGTTCCCGTTGCTCGTGACTGTGAGGGTCTGGAGGTGAAATAGAAAGATGACAAACTTCAGGGTAAGAAAGAAAAAAAAATAAATCCAAGTTTACTGCCTGCTTTCAGCTAGAAATTTAAGAAACAGCCACTAGAAGCAGAACTCCACACTCTTTGCAACTGGGCACAAGCACCTCGTCAGCATCAGCCTGTTTCTTACAGACAAGGACAGCAGTCTGGCACGGGCAGAGCGCACGACCGCCCCAAAAGCGCCGCCTTTTCTCAAAGAGTAACTCAGCGGCTCTAAAGGCCGTTTTCCATCATCACACAAAGCTTTCTCACTCACATCCCTGTCGCGTCATGCGGGTTGCGGAGACACCTGGTAATGCTCCCCTTCTATCGCATCCGAGGAAAGAAATAAGGTGTCTGTAGTTAGAAGAGATTGCTGGGCTGCTTTGCCCCACCGCATTTTGCCCTAGGTCATGGCAACTTCTCAGCCTGAACAGCCTGTTGAAGCACAGAGTTCATCCATTTTTTGGGGGACTTCTAGAGAAAAGGCTTTCTGTAAACATGCACTATTTACTCCCCATACATGCTATAGATTGGCAACCCAGCCGTGAAGACTTGGGGCGAGCTATAAATCACGCACATGACTTAATGGGTCACATCACTCAAATGACTTCAAGCCTATGACTTGCTGAGCCATAGTCCCATGCACCAACACTCCACAACAAGCTATAAAATATAGACGTTTACACTACATATATGGCTAAAATCTATTAATTCTGAGGTCATGAGAACCATGTCTTCCCCCCTCTTGCAAATCAGTATTTGAAGAGGCATGCATCATCGGCTAGAAGAGCGCAGAATGGGATGGTGATACGACACCCGCAAATTGAACTGCGGAAGGAAACGATAATCAAGGCGATGAATGCAGCGGACAGCCCGTATCACAAGCACGCACGCAGCCTCCTTCTCCACTGCTCAGCCTGCTGCATCACCCTTTGCCTAGCACCCTGCAGCTGGGCAGCCCCCGCTGCACCCTCAGCCCTCCAGGAGCATCTCTCACCAGCATTTTGGAACGTGCTCCAGGAACAAAGGCGATCAGGCACCGAAATAACAGGTCAGTAATGCGCTCCCTTCCAGGTTAACTCAGGAAAGAGGTCAGTATGGGCTTTTACCACTTAAGTGCTAACAGGGGGAAAAAAAAAAAAAGTATCTGCATACATTAGTAACCATCAGAAGCATGCTACGTAATGATTTAATAAATCTTCTTTCCTCTTCAACCACAACTTCTGGGCTTTTCTACACCGAATTAGCCACCTCCACTGCCTCCTGCCCGTTTTATACAGGATAAACGTTTTGCTGTTGTGGGGTATTTCTTCCCAGCCCTGACAGGTCTCGGTACTCAAACGGGAAAAGGAAGGAAGAAATTCAAAGTTTCTTCTGCAAACTACCCTGCCAGGAGCTACCAGTGCTGGGTCGAGCGAGCTTTATTCTCTTGGACCATAAACACAGCCTGTTCACTTTGGGAAAAAAGGCAACTCAAAATACCTTTTGTTATGTCCGCTAGCAGAACAAAGATGAAGGACTGCAAGAGGTGATCAATGTTTAAGTCCATCTGCAAAGTGATGTGGGGAGCTGCTGAAAATAAACAAGCAATCGGGGCCCAAGAGCCAGGGTAAAAGCTGACAAATTGCTTTTTTTCCTAGGCAAACAGAAGGCAGCTAATAGCTCAGTTCAGAGAGGCTGAGCTCTCTCCCCTCATAATACGAGCAGGGCAAGAGACCAAATTTAATCTCTTCGTCATAACAACTTTAATTAAAGTCATCTAAGCCCTTCCTGCCTCCCTCCTGCCACGAGGTGTGGTTCTGCGCACAGGAGGCATTAGCAAACTCCGGCTTATTAACGTGCCCTCCCTGAAAATGCTGTTTATACCACAGTCAAATGGCTGGGGAGCCCATCTGCAGGAGAGCACTCCTAATTAAGAAGAAAAAACACACAGCCCACCTTTGATGTGTATCAGTGGCAGCAGTCATTCCCCACGTGCCCGTGAAGCTGTTCAACAGCATTAGCTTCACAGGGCATCCTTCCAGTGGAATTTACCATCCGACGTTTCTCTTCACCATCACCTGTGCCCTGTGGGTGCTGAGATGCTACTGGAGGTAAAGAAGGGACACTGGCTGCATGAGATTAGCTGCACCGAGGACTTTTCAGCAGTTGGATAAACACAGAAATTCCAAAGACAGTTCCATGGTCGAGGTCCCCATCCCTGGGCCTCGATCTACAGCGACCCGTGCCTGTGCGTGCACAGAGACGTGCCGCCCGCAGCGGTGTGGGGAGGTCTGTCCCCAGGCTGGGGAGAATGTATGTGACCTCTCAAACTCATCACAGGTGCGAGCGGTACGTGGGCATGGCAAAGTTTTACTGGCCTGCTGAAATGCATGAGCATAAATAAGAGTTGCAACACAAGACTAAATTCTGGAGCAAGAGCTAAAAAAAATAATAATAATAAAAAAATCCTAAGTTACTAGAGGGGCCCAAGAGGATTTCTGCAGTGCTTCTAGCTCTCACCAACTCCCAAAAGAAGCTCTGCAGGGCCTTCAGTGGGTAAGAGCTGTAAGCAATGCACATTGCTGCAGAACCAACAGTCACAAGCAAATACGTGTTTTACAAGCAGACGGGAACAGAAACCAGGAGCTGTTGAACCACCAAACCACCACAACACTGCCCTCCCAGCAGGAACATGCTCAGTCAGGCCATGCAGCACCATCAGCTCTGCAATGTTATGTCCCAGAGCAGTCAGCGTTTCTCAAATCTATATAGGAAAAAAAATATATATATCCACACACACAACTATCTTTGAGCACCAACCATCCACAATCTTCTACATAGGGGCCGTATCTCAGACCAGGAGAGTCATCTTGAAGTCCTGGCAAGTCTAGGATGCAACTGAGAAGAGAGAGTGAAGGCCAAGCGAAAGGCGATCGGAACACCAACAGCACCGCCTGCCTGCAGCCTGTCACACGATATCCACGGAAGCAACTGCTACCATGCAGACCCATGTGGTCGAGGCCCAAACCCCTTCACTGGAGCACCAGAGCATCCTTAGTTCTCAAAGACAGTGGGCTTCATCTACAAATTCACTTCAGACCTCCCACCTCCCAGCAGAGGTATTGTCTCCCTGCGCAGGAGAGCTGGCAGAACTAGCGCTCCCCAGGTCCTTCTAAAGGAAGGATTTTTTCCCCACAAATGCTCCCAAGACAGTTTTCCAAAAGAAGTTTGCTAAAGGCAGAAGGAAAGCATGAGATTTAGACTAATAAAGACATCAAGAGCCCAGGTAGGGAACATCTGCAACCACCTCCTCCACCCACCTGGTGTCCTTTGCCAGCCTAGGCCTGAACTCAGGAATTCATACATTAAAATGAATAATAGCGTTGATCTATTCCCAGCTTTCAGAACAAGTGTCCGCTGCCATCATTTCCACAGTATCTTCTCCGGCAGAAGCCACCAGCCACGTGTAAGTACTCTCACTGGAAGGACGCCCTCCCTCCAAGGAAGGTGGGACACAGCAGGAGCCCCTTAATCCGGACACAGCAGGAGATGGAGATGCACTGCCTCCTGCTCATGCGTTTAGCCTGTCCATTCTTATTCTGCTTGTAGTAGCAATCAGAAGATGAGTTCACATTCATTCCCGCTGTGGCTGTATTCGTTGAAATACAAGTGGCTCGCAAAAGCATCAGACAAAGCTTTGCCACTGTTCGGTACCACCACACACCCTGCGCAGATGAGGCTGCAGGCTTCACCTGGGAATCTCTGAATTCACGCCAACGTGGCCCAGGGGTGCCCGTGCTGCCTACCTCCTTGTTTTCTTTGTGGGGGGAGGAAAAAAAAAAAAAAGGCATTATGTTTTCTATTCTAAAACCAGACTTTTTGGAACAAAAAGAAAAAAAAAAAAAGACAGTTGTGCAACACTACTGGCAAAGTCTACGAACGGATGTTCTCTGCTGCAGGTGCAGAAATGCTATCGAAACCAAGCCTGGCATCCTGCCGTTCAGCCCCAGCATCAGGGTAGGTGCAAAAGCTCAGAAGCCCTTAAATCAGCGCGGGGGGGACCTTCCCTGCAAAGGCAAGGCCAAGTCTTGCCTCAGGAGCTTCTCCGTGGCACATCTTGCTCTACGTCAGAATTTGGTTTCAACCTATTCTCAAGGCTTGCTTAAAAAAAAAAAAAAAATATATATATATTATTATTAGGTGGCAGATGCAGGATCCACCTGCCTCCAAAACCGCCACGGCAGCTCATCAGATCCCCCCCCGGAGAAGGTCCATCCACTCCGGGGTCTCTTCACGTTGACAAGAGACCTCAGTCAGCAGCACGAACAGGGCTGTTTGCGTGGCACAGCCTCACGCAAGAGCCAGAAAGATGACTCACGCCGCCCCGACTGCCTTTCCCTGGGTACCCAGAGCAAAGCCAGGCACAGCTACAGAAAGCAGCTGTCTCCGGAGGCGAGGTTAACTCCAGGGATACCTCCTGCCCTGGCGACACAGCTTCGGGAGCTGTTAAGAAGGCTGATGCTGCTTTAAGATGGTTAGATTTTAGACAAAAACTGCTCTCATCTTATTTCAGAAAAGGAAGCCACTACAATACTCCCACTATTTCACCTTTCTTAAACACGAAGGACCTCACTGGGAGCTTACAAAGCTACAGATTGCAAGCGATACATTTTTCTACACCCGTGCTTCAGCATCTCCTGTTTACCCCGCACGCTATCCCCCATCTCAGGCTCCACCGAAGCAGCTTCTCTTGCTTGCCCACAGCCGGGCACCAACAGGACACTAGTTCTGATCCTTTTAAGCTGCAAGAAACAGTAAGAAGCCACAGGAAAAGCTCTAGAGTCACTATTTGCATGCGTGCTTCTTGTCGCCATGCAAGCTGAGGACTTCCTAAGACATGCAAAAGAAAACAGTCTTTGCTCATTGTTACAAGCCTTGGCTTTGATAGTTCCAGCATCTTAAAGGCAAAACTAGAGGCTTACAAGCAGATGTTAATTCTGCAGATGGCGGGTTGCGAGTCAATCTCTGCCCTGGTGTCACCTCAATTATGCCTTTGGTAAAGCACATACAGTTAATTTCATATCAGGGATGGAGATAGCAGACGCCTGACCTTCTAATTAAAGATACACTTTCAGGTGACAACCGCCGTGTAATATTACTCACTTTAATTAAACAGGTACGTAAGGACTGGTGGCAAAAATAAAGATAGACACAGTTCACACCGAGGAAGGCAGCAGCATTCTTGTGCGCAACAGCAAGATCAGCTTAATCACAAATGACAACTTCTGAAAGCCTTTACTTTGGATTCATCCTTGGCATTTTTCTAGGCCAGTCTGAAAACAAAAGCTTTGTCTTCTTAAAATGCAATTGCCTGAGGCACCTCTTAAAAAAAGTGACATAACTCAGGTCTGAAAAACGCCTCCTGGGTTTCAGATCCTCCTAAGAGCCCTCTTTGCTATTCAGCTTGATTCAGATTACCCAGATCAGCATGAATTCTGCAGATTTAGCTTCAGCTACCAACACAGGTATAAAAAAAAATAATCCTGAATGTGTGCTTTTTAAGTGATACAATTAAAGCTCTACAGCTATAAAAAAGAACTTGTTATTGATCCGAATGCTTCCTCCCTCCCTTTTCTCCAGGACTTTTATAAACACTCCCTGATGACAGTTTGTTCCAAATTTCACTCCGTTTAGCTTATTTCAGATTTTTGTTTCTTTTGTCTAGCATGTTTTTCTTGCTGGGTGTTTTCAACCTTTCCATCACAAACCTCAAGCCGTGAAAAGAACGAGCAACTTGTTTTGGAATTGGAACTTGGGCCCAAGGTTTAATTCCTTGCAAACCCTCTCCATTTCAGCGGTTCTGCAAGCAACGCCTTTGTGCCTCCTCAAAGGCAGGAACACAACCCTGTGCCAGGCGAGACGGTCGCTTAACGGAAGGGGGCAAGGAAGGAAAAGCTGCAATTCTCTTCAAGACAGACACGGCTATTGCTAAGACCTATAAATAACACCTCGGATAACTCAGCAGTACCTTTAGCGTATCGAAGACTCTTATATCCATAGGCCATTTTCTCTGAGCAGATGCAAGTTTACCCCTAGTCAGAAAACTCCTTATGCAGCCATCAATAAAGAACTCAAATCAAAAGAAGTTCTGTTGCTTTTATTGAATAATTTGGGATGAGGAGAGCAGAAAGCTCTCTTGGTGCCGGGAACGTGTCAGAGTCTTATTTTTCTGAGCGATCAAGTCCCATCACTTAGTCCACATAAATCACCCTCTGTCAAGAGCTTTAATCTTCTCTTTACAATCCCTAAATAAAACATCCTTCCAAAACTGGCTGCCTCTTATCTGCCTTTTCTAAAGGAAGTGGCTCTTAAGAGACCCACCTTCTTCTGCTTTGCCATGCCCCTGAAATCCACCTACAGCGTGAGCTTGGCAGAAGTAAAACGCAGGGAACCCTTCACGGGCGCAGCACGGCGAACTAAATGAGCGTCTGTCTTAACCCATGCGCCTCACGAAGAAAGGTACCGCAGGTAGCCAAGCCGAACACCGCTCCCCGAAAACCAGAGTCGTAAAAGGACTTCCAGGAATGTGAGCAACAACCCTCGTGACAAGTTGTCACCGAGAGCAGGCAGCCCATACAGGATGCTGCAGAGCCACGCTGCCGTGGTTTAACCCGAGGTTTCACTCATGGCACAGGCTCCTTACCTCCCCGGTCACCCACGAGGATCGGAAAAAGGCAGTCCTTCCCTTTACACCAAAGTCAGCGCAGGTTCCTCATCGAGGAGCTCCACTGTTTTCTAAGCAAAGCCAACAAACTCCTTCCCTGTCCTTTAACACGGAAGAAAAATAATGCCAAGCGCCCGAATCGGAACAAACTGCAGAATAAAGGACAGGAGAAATCGCAAGTGAAAGCACCACCTCTGCCTTCCCCAACCGAGAACGGGGAACCGAGCGTGGAAGCACCTGTAGAAGAGGTCAGGCTCCCTCTTCGCAGCAGGGACAACCCGGCGGTCCGGCATGGCAGCCCACACCTTCCACCCCGCCACCGCCCATCCGAGACGACGGCCAGCGCTGCTCAAAGCCAAGGAACGGAGGCTGAAGCCCGGACAGCGGCTGCACGGCACAGACCGGCCCGAAGGCTCGCCACTGCTCCTGCCAGCTTGGGGGAGGCCGCCGGCCGCACGCGCTGCCCGCGCCGGCGAGGGCTGGCACCGGCCGCTGGCTACCTGACGGCGTTTATCGGCAGGGGAAAGCCAACAAGGACTTCCTAGGCTAGGAGGAAAAAANCCTCATCTACCGGGAAGAGAAAAAAAAAAAAAAAAAAAAAAGAAAAGAGAGAGAGAGAGAGACCCTCTTACTTCCTACGAAGGAAGGAAGCTGAAGTCAACCGCGATGCCGTCGACTTCAGCCTCCGCGGGAGCCCGAGCCAGGCGCCGGCAGCGAGGGGAGCGCCAGCCCCGGGCCCAGGCGCCCGCACTGCTCCCACACGGGCGGCCGCCGCCTCAGCTTTCCGGGCTGGCTCATCGTTGCAATAAAAAATAA